>JAOWMA010000468.1:0-30281 GCA_025962755.1 Colletotrichum tropicicola
GTAATATTACTCTATATATTATAGAATAAGAGTAGTATTATAGTAAGTATACTATATATAGTATATTTACTATTTATAATTATTATAAATAACTTAATAATTTATAAAGTTATTAATAACTAAAGAAAAGAATAGAATAATTAGATAGGATCTTAATTTATAAAGGTTTAAACCTTTCTTTTAATATTAATAAAATATTTAATTATTAACTTACCTAAGTATAAACTAACCATAAGGACTTTTTCTACAGATGCTCTGTTTAATATAAGTTAGTATTTATATAGTGGCGTATACTAAAATAGAAGAGTATTAGACAGAAGGGCTTATAGCCAGTTGTATTATTACTGTCGATCTTATTACTCCATCCCTGTATAATTCTAACTGTACACTCTTCTATACGTTCTTTAACAAAAACACAGACATTCCTAGTTAATACGGGGCCTCGCCCCAATCTCCACTACATTAACACCGGCTGCTATAGCCATGCTGACGATGCTCTGCATTTGGTAGCGAGCCATAAGGCACATGCTGTCGGAGGCAGGGCTGGTTGAGAACTCGGGAGGGGGGAGGTCGGCGATGGCCTGGGCGGCGAGCAGCCATTGCTCAGCCACGGGGCTCAGCCCGTCCCAGTAAAGGCGGGGGCGAAAGGGGTCGCCAGTAGTCCAGTCGACGGCAAAGTAGGGGGCCTGGAGGGCCTGGAGGGCGGGCGGTATGGCGTCCTCGAGCTCCTCCTGCTGCTGCCCCGGGGTGAGGCTGGCGTTTGCTTGATGTTCCTCTTTTTCTTGACCGTCTTCCAAGACCAAGGCGCTCATGTCCTCTACGATTGCCGGGAGGAGGCTGCTCTGCTGCTGCTCCTCCTGCTGGAGCTGGTGCTTCTCCTGCTGGTGCTGCTGCTTCTGCTGCTTCTGCTGCTGCTGTTGTTGGTGGTGGTCGTGGTGGTCCGCAGGCGAGGGGGGGTCGAAGGCGGCGAAGGGGTCGTCGTTGTCGTTGTCGTCATCGGCGGAGCGTCGGCCAGATTCGGGCTCGGCGGGCTCCTCGACATCCTTCTCGATGGCCTCGGTGGCGGGGATGGTGGCGGAGGTAGTGGCGGCGGCGGCGGATGCGGGCGCGGGAGCCGGGGCAACGGAGGGGGCTCGGAGGGCTACAAACAAGCATACAGTCAGCATACAGAAAGAAAAGCATACACAGACCAGCATTTAATTAATATATCACGCATGAGGTTGCATGGACAGGCATTAAATAAACATAATCGAGATTACATACTCTTCTCAGTCTTGGTGACGTCCTTGGTCGACGGCTCGTAGGGGCACAGCTCGTCGCTGTGGCGGCGGACCATCTCGATGTAAATAGTATCGAGAATGACAGCAGCGTCAAAGACTGGGAGAGAAGGGGAGAAACGGAGCGATGTGATAATCTTGAGAGAGCCGACAGAGCTGGCGGTAGACCCGAGCTCGAGGTACATGCCGCCGAGGGAGAGGCCGAGGGCGCTGCGGGCTCTCTCGAAGCGCGTGCGCTTTTCCTTGTTGGCGTTGGTCTTGGCAATGTCGGCAGCAAAGACGGCGCGGACGACACGCTCGTGGGAGTCGGGGAAGACGCGGCGGACGAAGGCCGGCCAGCAGCGGGCGACTGCAGCCTCGGAGGGCGTGAGGGCATCCCACCAGAGCTGCTTCAGGTCGGCCCAGCGGTCGAAGAGCATCTCGCTGTCGGCATCGGTAGGGGGGAGGCGGGCCAGGCGGGAAACATCCTCAATGACAGCGCGGATAGCGGGGGCATCATCGGGGGCGGGGGAAGACATGACAAGCAGGATGGGAGATGCGAGAGAGCTCAAGACGATGCGAGGCGATGCGAGGCGATGCGAGGCGATGCGAGGCGATGCGAGGCGATTGGACAGAATTGCGACGCTCTAAACAACCGAGTACCAGATCACAAGAGACGAGAAAGGACAAAAGACACCGAGGACAAGACGTTTAGTGCCGCAGTCATGTGCCAGCTGCCTCACAAGAACCAACAAGTCAAGAGCAACTGGCATCGTCCGTTGTATTCCGCTCCGCGGTATTGCTGCCATCTGCTACGGAAGTCGCTGTCTGACTGACTATCTAGATAGTTGGGAAGAACCTTGGACTGGACATGTTCTTGCCGGCACAAGACGGATGGTTGCCGTCCTGTACTGGCAGCAAACTGGCATGAGACTGCTATGAGACTGGCAGGAGACTAGAAATGGAAAGAACACCAGGCTGTAGACTGGGACGAGACGAGCAATTGCCGTCATGGGACTGGCAGTAGACCGGAAAGAGCAACAAGACTGGGCCATAGACTGGGACAACACGAGCAATTGCCGTCATGAGACTGGTAGTAGACCGGAAAGAGCAACAAGACTGGGCCATGGACTGGGACAACACAAGCAATTGCCGTCATGAGACTGGTAGTAGACCGGAAAGAGCAACAAGACTGGGCCATGGACTGGGACAACACAAGCAATTGCCGTCATGAGACTGGTAGTAGACGAGAAATTGCAACAAGACTGGGCCATGGACTGGGACAACACAAGCAATTGCCGTCATGAGACTGGTAGTAGACGAGAAATTGCAAGAACACCGGGCCATGGACTGGGACAACACGAGCAATTGCCGTCATGAGACTGATAGTAGACGACAAATTGCAAGAACACTGGGCTGTGGACTGAGACAAGACGAGCGATTGCCGGTGTAAGTCCTGGTAACAGACTGGAAGTAGCAAGGACACAGAGTGCTTGACTGGGACGGGACGAGCAGTTGCCGGCAAAAGGCCGTGTCATAACAAGGTGGACGGGAAGTGGAAAGAACTCAGAGTACTTGGCTGGCAATCGACAGGCAGTTGCCGGCATGAAGCTGGGCGCTGCTCTTGCCAGCGAAGACGCGTGTCCTTGCCCATCTCATGGACACTGCCTACCTTGGGTAAGGCAGGCAGAAGGAGCACCAAAAGAGCCACCGGAAGGAGCACCAAAGGGACCACAGGAAGAACCAATGGAAGGACCGCCGGACAGAGACGCGATACGTACCTGGCCGCGCCTTCTACGTCTCCGTCTCCTCCTGCCCTTCCCATTCGTGATCACTGTTGAGAACTCACTGTACCAGCTCTTTCCCCCGTCTGGCTGGTGGTCTTCTACATTGGCAATTACTGAGCATCGTCCAGCCCCCCTCCCCCCCATCCATCTTCTCCCTAACACCCACCACCGCCTCGTCGCCGCCTTCATTCGCATGCGTCGCACCTACACTGGCCGACAGCTCTCACGCACACGCGCCCACTCAACACCACATGGCTTGATTCATTCCAAGTGGTTTTCCGCCGCATCAGCGTCTGCAAAGGTATTCCAGACTTGTTGCATATCCGCCGCCGTAGCCGACAAGACGCAAATCTACGCACTCTGCCCATTGTCGCGACACGCAGCTCAACGCCGACAATCTTCTGCTCCTCCTTTCCAGGACAATCAATCCGTCTCACTGACACTGGAAGCCATGACTCGACACGAAGAAAACTGTCGCGTAACGACCGACTCGAAACTTGGTGACGGCCAAGTCAGTGACGGTCAAGTCAGTGACGATCAAGTCAGTGACGGTCAAGTCAGTGACGACCAAGTCAGTGACGACCAAGTCAGTGACGGTCAAGTCAGTGACGACCAAGTCAGTGACGGTCAAGTCAGTGACGACCAAGTCAGTGACGGTCAAGTCAGTGACGACCAAGTCAGTGACGGTCAAGTCAGTGACGACCAAGCCACCAACCAAGCCACCAACCAAGTCAGTGAAGACCACAACCCCGTCAATCGCCGCATCGTCGTCGACGCCCAGCTCGCCGATGCCCTAGTCGCCCTTGCGCGATGCGTCGCCACAGTCGGCCGCTCCCTGTACGACAACGTCACGCGCGAGGCCGGCAGTGGACCCTTGCCCAGGGCCACTGACTTCCAAACAAGCATGCTCATCACGCTGGTTCTAGCGGCTTCCGCAGTAACCCAGCACGCCGAGGAAAAGGACACGTCGCAGGGAAAACACAAAAAGTAGGCACCATGCCTCTCCCTTTGCAAGTGACCACCGATGGACATGAACAATAGGGTGGTGGGCACTCGAGTGGGACACATTTCAGAGGGAAGCAGCCAGGAGAGAGATGCTATGAGTTGATACTTTTTCAAGAGATGCACTCTGGGGATTGACAACAGAACAGGCCCCAGATAGTATGGACAATAGAAAAACATGAATAAACAATGCTAGCCACTTGGACTCGTTCCTACACACTGAGCTGTTGCATCTTCACCCATCAGCCAGTCACCGGACCTCAGTCGCAGCGACATAAATAGATTGACTGCGGAAGTGTGTTGGTGGGTGACGAACCCTCATCATTTCAATGTAGTGTGAATCGGCGTGACTGGTTGGTGGTGTACGTTAGCCGGCAATCTAAAGATAAGTGAACGATAATAACCGGAGTAATAACACTAGGTCTAGATCCTAGCTAAAGAATACCTAAGGTGTATTCACCTTGACTATTACTATTTACTGGTTAAATAATACGCCCTAAAAGATATAATATATGTTAATTTAGTAAAGTAACTTACTAGGTAGGTAACTCCAACTAGACACTAAAATTGCGTCCGCCTGGAAAATGCGCACACTCGAGACTTTTAGAACGGTGTCAGTCGGATAAGTAATACAACAGACCCGGGCGCATTTGGCTTAACGCGGCGACAAGGGCCTCAATCACGCGTTTAACTTGTTGTAGTCTATACTTGTACTACCTTTCCGGCCGCCCATGATGTAGCCCGCACTGCCTGCCAGTGGTTGCCCACTGGTGATGGTCCTCCATCATTACTGATGTACAGCTAAAGGCTAATAGTCTGGTCCCTCCCTCCCTGATCACTAGGTGTATTGGGTTTGTTCGACTGTGCTTGGGCGTAAGTGTACCCCGGGCTCGCCGTCCTCCGTCCAACTCAAGGTCGTCGATGAGCGGGACCAGCCTACTCGGAAGACAGAAAGGCGAGGATATATAGCCTTAAGCCCGGCCGCTATGACGGGAAGCTGTCGCACCGAGTGGATCTGTACCTCGCGCGGCCCACGGCCGTAGGCGAGTGCTCGGCCTACAACGAGAGTCCGCAGGCCTGGGTGCCGGCCTGCGTAGGCATCCACGTCGAGGCCGGTACAGCAGACCGGTAGTGAGATGTGTAAGTATGACAGAAGCGGGTTCTGGACGGTGAGCTGCCGGAGCAGTTCCCTGGTATCAGGCACCACAAAGATGCCAATATCAATCATCAGCATTTGGAGCCTTGTCATCCTAGCGAATACTCGAGCTAGGTCGCCGCCGTTAAACGGGCCCCCGGCCAAGGTCTGGCTGGCTATATTACTGTGGGTAAACGGCCGTACTTGGAGAGTTACGTAGGATGGGCGCCGGAGTTGAGCAAGCTCCCTCAGCCACATAACGCTTGGTATGACCGGGTTGGTGAAGCTGATAGTGAGGTCCTTGAGCGCTGGGAGGTACCTAAGGGTGCTAATGTCGCCAGGGAGGACGACGCCGACGTCGAGGGTGTGTAGGTGGGCGAATAGGCCTGGTGCTGACCCCACGCCGGCCGACATGATCACGGACGTCGGCGGCTGGGTGCGGGGCGCGTCGACGCGGAGGTGCTGGACACCCGAGTTTGCAAGGCCTGCTACGAGGCCGTCGGGTATTACACCATTCTCGTCTATACCGAGGCGGACCTTGCAGATCATCCCCCAGTCCAGGCCCGCCCAGTCTGCCGCCTTGGGTCTGGCCGGGGGCCATGCGTCCGTCTGGAGTGTAAAGATATGAGGGCTAACGCGGGTAATATCTGGCCCCCAGTAGGGAACAACTGGAATAACCGGGTCAACGTGGAGAACCTCCAACTTAGGCAGCCGGGCAAGGACTGTGCGGAGATCGTGCAGACTGGGGTTCGAGTGGTGACAGGTCATCTTATTAAAACTGATCTTAAGATGACGAATGTTGTTTCCCTCCCTGGCAAGACGTAACAGTATCCGGTAACTGCTGCGGGTCTCTGGACGATAGTTGTAGACTCTCCGCAGCCGGGGGAATGCTAGGTCGGCGATACCATCTTCTGGGGAGTACTTCGTGATGGTAAGACTTATCCCTTTTCCAGGGTATGTTTCCTCGGTCTTCCAAGTATCCTTGTCCCCAAGGAGTAGCTCCAGCGTCTGGACGTGGGCTGCAAGCCGCAGGCGGATGCTGGGATTAATCCGCGCATTTCCCAGGCGACCAAGGCTGGTAGTCCGCCAAAGTGCGGCCTCCCCAGGCCCGTCCCAAACCCGGCTGGCGCATCTCAGGCTACCGACATCCAGCCTCCCGGGCCGCCCGGGGTCTCTGTTATAGGAGAAGTCTCGTTCGTCGTCTCGGTCGTCATATTCACTGTCGTCGTCATCTTCGTCCTCGTCGGTCAGGAGAGCCAGGCAGATCGTTAGGCGGATCTCGGGCGTAAGCTGCTGGATGTAGCTGGGGCCACTATTAGCCATCTCGGGCATGGCGGGCGTAGTGGCAGGGGGGAAAATGACGGCATGGGAAAGTGGGGGACCATGCTAGTTATTATAGCTTCTCAGAAGTAGTTGCGCCAACGACCCCAAAACGTGACGCCGATAGGATTCAAACATAACTGACACAAGCACCTCCATTTGTCACACTAAGTGCCCGCTAAGATATTCCCGAGTCCGTGCTCACACACTTTCGGGTACCTTATCACGGAACGAAACGGGAGCATCCCGTCCGGGCCCCGCCACAATCTAAGTTTGTGAGGACGCAGCCCATCAATTGGAGGGGGGCCGAGCCCTGTCGTCACTGTCGTTCGCTGTTGGGAAAGTCTGAGACATGGAGTCTAACGAAAAAGGCATCAATAGTGTAAAGCTTGACTGGATAATTTAGGTTGCGTCCCCTTTGCTAGGCCTATCGCATCGCTTATCGTATCTCTTATCGATGCCATCTTCGCTCTGTGACGTCACCCATTAAGGCCGAGCACAGGTGCGACGCGTTTGTTTTTTTCCGCACCTCGGCCCTCGCAATTTTTTCATCACAGCCGTTTTGCGACCACATCGGCATCTGCGAACAACACGTGATCTTTCCTCATCTTCTCCTCACAGCTCGATACAATGGTACACTTCGGACGTCATAAGAAAAAGGCCAAACGCAGCGCTGCGAATCTGCGCGGTTAGGAAACGCGCAGACGCAACGCGCAGTTGAAAGCTGAAGCTGCACAGCCGGACTCCGGCTCCGACCAGTCCGTCTCTGCTCCCAAGGTATGCCCTATATCAGTAGTTTTCTCGTTTATGTTCCTCAATCTGACCGTTGATAGCCGATGACTTCTGACACCGAGCCCGCCGCTTCCAGTGGCGCCGATGGCACTTCGATCGCTCCTGCTCCGGCCCTGACAGCCTCCGACCGCCGACGCACTTCGATCCCTTCCGCTATGACTGCGATCCCTTCTTCTGCTGCTCCCGCTGCTCCCGCTGCTCCAACCGCGGCCGCGACCGCGCAAAACCCGACAAGCTCATCATCCACGAATGAGACGCCTGCCACCTTTGACACTTCGCTGATGCCTCCTCTTGTCGCCCGCCGATGCGCGGACACGATTCCGGAACTGAACAAGTACTCGGACAAGATCGCAGCCATAACTGGCTTTCACGTGTCCGCGTTCAACCAGCGGGTGATGCTCGAGTTCCATCTCGTCGGCTCGATGGACCAGTTGTTCCTATCCGAATACGACGCAAGCTGGGCGGCCCATCAGAAGGTACTCGACTTCTGGGCTACTCAGCCTCGCGGGCGCATGCCTATCGGCGCGGGTAATGTGAAGACGGTCTTTTTGGCCATGGCCGTCATTGGCCATCGAAATGACTCCTACCGTGGTCTCGTCTCAACACAGGAGATTTACAGCTGGCGTCGTGGCGGCATTCCCGAGGCCATGACGGATGCGTATTGGCGCGCCGCAGGCATCGTACCGCCTGCGAACATGGCCGACTTTCCAATGTGCGAGCCTCAGGGCGTGGACCTCACAGACGTGTACGTCCCGGAGGAAACGTTCTTGGACTTGGGTTCCACCTGGACCTCAGGCAGCTTTACATTCAAGGCTTTGCAGGAGGAGTGGCAGGTGGAGGGCAGCTCGATCCGTGTCTACATTGGAGGCTTTTGTTGCTACCGAGGATGATATGATTGAGGTCTCGTAACTCTCGTCCGCGTGTAGATACGCGGGGCAGGGTGGATGAGAACCAGAGGTGTGATCATATAATGACAGCATCGGGGTACATGGGGGGCTCAAGAATCTGTTGAACATCCATCCTTTGACCGGAAAGTCTTATTTACAATCGTGAATCGTGACCTTGTCTTTGTATTATAGGGCTCTAAGTGCTTTAAGCTGGCGACACCGCTGGAACAGGTTCACCGGGTCTCGGGCTTCACTGACCCCCGCTTACTAGGCAATCCTGATGCCACCCGTTTAGCCTGCTAGGTAATCAGGGTGGCATTCCCTTGACAATATTCACTGAGACCAAGAGAACCCGGCTTTCGACAGGTACATTCAGTTGCGATATTGGGCGTTCGACTGCCGGAGGCGGAGCGTCTTCATCGTTTTGTTGTGCGCCCGAACGAATGCGTCACTCGCGCCCTTGATTACAGAGGCACTAGCACCCCGGTATGAATGGACGTCGCATCGCATATATGATTGCTTTCGCCTGCTGTACTAAATGCACCCTGCTAGTATTCGCGGCGGCATTTCTATTTGATGTTTCGAGACGCTGCTAGACCGGAAAGCTCTGCGCCCCTTCATGCGACGTGCCTACCCAAGGGAATAAAACACACGAAGTTGAAGTCAAATTTAGCCTCTGGGTAATGCTGGCGATGGTGCAACACCACGTAGGGTTTGCGCGATTGCAAAGGGTGTGTTCGCGATGGCTTCACTCATGAGAAATTCGCAGATCAACACCACCCATTTCATCCAGATCAACACTTTTAACACCAACCAAAGACAAACACCACAAAAACAGTTCACAGACCAACACCAAACATCATTAGCTTACAGAACAACACACCTTAGTGCACTTCCTAAGTAGCCTGAGCTCTACCTACTGCTTCTGTAGTCCCACACCTCCTCAAGGCAGATCAACAGAGGCAGACCAACACAACCCACATCAACTCCCTCGGTGATCCAACCGTATCTAGAGAGTATCCAAACCCGCCATCTCCCCTCTTTCTTACGGAAAGTATGCTTCGTCTAAAAGCGAGCGCACCTTTGAAATATTATCGTAATACTCCCTATCCTAGTCTAGCGCGGCTTCCACACTTAACCCTTAGATCCTGGTTCCATACCTCGGCGTGTATTACGTTAATTCGCATTTTTTGATGCAAAGGCGTGCTTTCGACGGCCGTCGTGCAACATCGGACTCCAGCCATATCAATCCCATCAGGCATACCGATTTGGAGTTGTCTGCCAGCCCAACGTGGGATTAAGACCCCGGATCGCGAGTCCCAAGTTATGCAATCATACCTTGTGTTACTGTTAACGACACTCGAATCTACTTCCTTTTTGTTAAATGGGCCGTAGGTACACTGCACCCTGGCGCTGAGAAACGTTTCGCTGAGATCACCTAACATGAGCATTTATCCAGATCGACTTCCCCGAACGTCAAAGCATTACCATCCGCTATCCACCGTCACCATCATCAGGAGTAAACACCCCCGTCTGGAGAGGCCATCTGGTTAACTTTACAACCAGGAAATGTCCTGTAATCTTGTTATTGCCCGAGACCATACTTGGATCTATGTTCGGCAGGGCGGACGGGCCCATGTAGCCTGTTGACGGCGTTGACAAAAGCTTCACATTACTAGGCTGTATGTCAATGGCCGTGAAAGCGGTCATTTTGGGAACAGCTAATTGGTGTCTGCAAGGGAGGTGGCGACGATGACGCCTGTGGCTACATCCCAGAGCTCGCGTGGCCAACGTGGTATTGGCTCTGAGACGCTTGTACACCTGCTTGACCGTCGTCTCCAGTAATTGCACCACTCCTTCGTAAGAAACAACTCTTCTCCAGCTTCAGCCGCGGCACACCGCCAGAGATGATGGCCATGATCCCCATCTACAGCTCCATCGACCTGAACGCATGCATCCGGCCTCACGCATCTGCCAATGCGACGGTAACTACATGGTGAGGCTCGATTCTATCCTAAGCTACTGCTTGACAGCATGCCGGCGCCAGCCTCATGAATATTTGAACATACCTACAGCATTTCTCCATAGCATGTAGGTTGCTTCAACTCGCTTGATATGTAAAGTATTCAAGCGATCATCTACGTCCGCAAAATGGCGAACACGCCTGAGGTTTCGTGGAAGATAGGAGAGGTTTTCTGTCAGACAACCTCGAAGATGGTGGGTGTAGCTGAGTCACCCAGCGGTCTGCGGCTGAATTATCCCGCGATATGTTCCTGGATTAAGTCGAGAAGGCTGCGCTGATTAGGGGTTCTAGTTCGGAAGTTTCAGCACCACTGCCGCTTCAAGCCGTGATGGGCTTTCACCACAGCAACTCAGATCTTGTTCAGTTCTTGGCATGCCCAGGAAAGTGGTACACCACGAGAAATCAATGTGACGTTTTTCAGTGGGAAACTCATCACATTCGTGTCAGTGTTGGAAATAGGGTCGTGAGTCTGGGTAAGAGGAATCAGTTAGGGCGAAGGAGAAGTAATATAACACTAATCCCCGATCTACTTGTTAGAAGACCACCTGCGTCGCTCGCTCGGGCATCAAGAACAGTAGGGTCATCATTCCCCTTTTGACCGAGTCCAAAGCATATTCTGCGAGGGTGGCGAGCTGTGAAGAAGTAACGGCCACTTCTTCCAGGTTCACAACCACAAGGTATTCGTTATCTTCCCAAGGCAACGGCTGCCAGCGTGAGCACTAAGTCTGCGCTGTTCTTGTCCATTCCTGCGGGTTAAGCCATTTGATTCTCTACGACCTGCATCGTCACTATCACTGGGTTCATCAATATTGAGATAGCTCTGCCCTATCTGTGTCTTTGAAAAAGAACCTCCCCAGCAAGTGCTATTCAACTGAGTCGACCTACTGCTACACCTACAGAGTCCAATACTCGACCTAGGTGCTGGCTTATATGCTACAGTCCGCTTCGCCTCCGGCTGAGGGAGCCTGGTTCCTGGTTGCTGTGGGCCTCAATCGGGATGGATCTCGACTCCATTGGCATTATGAACAGCTAAGATAAGGGTTGAATAAAGGAGTCCTTAAACAGAGGAAACATACGTGCTTGGCGAGCGTTGGTTTCTCGTCCCTGAACAACGCAGACTTGCACCTAACCCGGATGACAACCCCGAGGATCTTGTTCCATCGCTATGTTAATATGCACTAGTCTGCCTGTGAGTGGACAACTCCCGGGGAAGGGTGTCGTAGTCTTCAAAACACCAATAGATCTGAATAAAATAGCAGAGATAAGCTGAATCTGTCATCAGCAAAAAGCGATAGAGCTGTGGGAACGAGGCTGTGAAAGAGGATGCAGGGAGAGTCGCAGAGAGCAGTAGGTGTTCATATGTAGAGTAGATCGTCCCGTGCCAGAGGGGTGATGTTCAAAAAGCCGTCCATATTGTCGTGTCAATAAACCCTGTTCTGGAGAGCCGGGGTGAGAATGGGCACCGGGTGCTGGGGTCTTCTTAACAAGTGTCATCCTGTCCACGGGTTTGATCGGCCAATAGTCATTCCTCAGCATATCTATAGGGCTGCAACATCACACCAGCGTCTCTTCAAGACACACAGAGGCCTAAGAACGTTGACTAGCTATTGACCAGCTGTAGCCAAGTGTTATCCAACTAGGGTGTGGAGAGCAGAATCTTTAGCTGTTGACCAGGGTGACGGCGATATAGCTAAGAGACCGCAACGGGAAAGAAACGACAATAAATGCCATCTTCCATCCATCGCTGGTGTTCGGCAATCTAGGCGACAACAGTGTCCATCGGGAACCACGCAGCCGAGATGCAACACAGACCTTACAAGAGCGCACAAGTTAACCATCTCGAGGCTAAAACATCGCCATTGCCGCAAGAACTTGCCATGTCCTACAGCAGGCACCTTTGCCCCCCAGCTACGAGCGGATCCAAGATACAACTCCGGCAGGTCGAAGATAGACTGTGTCGTTTCGATGATGCAACTCTCGAAGGAGGTGCGACGCGAAGAACGGGAGAAACAACGTGACCCTTAGGTCGGCCTGAATATAACCGCACCACTGACCAGTCTCTATCAATGTAACGCACCAGCCTCAATCACCATGGAGACGAAAGTCCCGCGAGCCTATATATATACAGCAGCACTATTGGAAAGACGTCCTCGGCACGCTCTGCTCAGGCCGGTCAAACGAGTATTGCTGATGTGCAAAGTCCGGGATTCTGCCTCTGGAATCTATAGTCAGCTAGGAGCTGGGATCTTGATAGCCAGCTTCAGACCGACCAGCATCTCATTAACAGAAGCGCTCCCTACCAAGACACAGCTTCAAAGCTCAGGCACCATATACCATGATTATCGAACGGGAAAAACGCTCTGAAAGACGCTTTGGGAACGAGATACGTAAAATCCGTTTCTCTATGGTTAACTTCGTTCCCAATTGGCTGTATACATGGACGTTACTTGATCCGCACGCATTATGCCCCGAGCTTCTGGCTCCCAGCTCCCCCGTAGAAGTCCAAGATGCTGGGGAAAAGATCCCATAAATAAGGATAACGATAACGCTGACGATGACGAGGGGCAGGGGAGGCGGAAGAAGGCCAAGGCCTTCTCCAGCGGCGGCGAGGGCGATGATTTAGCCGAGATGGGAGCGACAACGAGGGTAACGAATGGCACTATGGCGTGCATGAAGACGAGGACTCGGAGCTTGAACCAAACTGTGTCTCACTGGGGATGTGAGCTCGTCTGCCGCAGCAAGTTCGATAACGTAGTCTAAGTTAGCGGCCACTTCTCCCAGCTCGTGCAACATCTTATCTCAGTCACCTAAGTATTAGGAAGTGCGAATTAAACTCTTAAGTCGTCCTGTAGTAGTGATGTCTATACTAGTAATGTTGACGGTCTTGTGGATTAGTTAATAGCTAAGGCGCCAGCCGTTTGGAACCTGCGTCCAGACCCATCGGGGAAGCATCGATTCTAAGGCGGCTTCCTTTAGTTAAGCACACTACTTACCATCGTACTTACTCAAGTTCTTTGAATATATCTAGAATCTTTCCTAAGCTTCGGATATAGTCAAAATAGTGTTCTCATTGAAGCCTTGTTGACTTCCCAAAGAAGATGCGAAGGCCGCGTCCTAAGGGTTCGGGCTTGGACTTGCTTCGGCGAGGGTGCACAAGCCTGCAGCCTCTGGAATGAGTGCGGGGTGAATACCACATATGGATCAGCGCCATGATCATCGGAGTTGGTAGACACGATGATGCCGTCTCTGTTGAGATGTAGGGCACTCAACAGGGGTAGCGGAACCACAGCTGCCTACCCACCGGGTCTGGCAGACCGGAGCTGGCACAAACTTGGTCTCCTTGGCGGTTTTGTAGTCCTTTCCCCTGTTGGAATCACTAGTAGTAATACTTTCCAGTGGCATTAGTATTGAATAAGACCCCGTATTAGGGATCCTAGGATAGACTGGGTTCTCTGCCACTGTGAGTGGGAATAAAGACATCTAGTTGCAGCGGACGTACAGCTGGTGCGATTTCCAGGCGGGACAAGCATCGCAACATCCCTACAGCGAGCGACCGGCGGCCCGGTGTCTAAGTGTGTCTCTTGTAGAGACGAATGCGGAGCAATCTGGCACTGAGTTCACGATGTTGACTGATGCGGCCTGATGCTCCAGCAGAATTACGTGGATGGCATATATATAGGAGAAGATGATGCCACTTCCGGGGCCTGGCGACTGTATTAGTTGATAGCCTCCGAGGGCTGGCTGTGGCGGATGGGATGGAACAGAGTTAAAGGGGCCTTGTTTGTGACCTCGGCACGGTTGACAGCGGGCACGATTCGTGCTTGGCCGCGGCTTCGCATGCTCGTTCAGTGTAATGTAGGCGGGCTGGGCTGGCTGGCCACGCTTGCTGTAATAATTGGTTGACAATCGCTAGCGCAAGTTTTTCGTGGTGGCGGCTGATGGAAACCGACTGAGAATAGTCGTCCCAGTGTAGAGGGGAGGTGTCGTGATTCCAGGTTGATAATTAATAGGAGCCGAACGTCAAATAAGGGGTCCGGATAGGAGGCGTCTTAAACAGTCAACGGCTAACTGAACAACTCGAATACTGTGACCATAGACATTAAATGTGTCACGCGTAACTTCTGTTGTATGACGCTGAAGGGACTACATATTGCCTGCGTGGAGCGTGGAAAGGTCACGAGGAATTTCACAGGGCAGTTAAAAGCCAAGTCGCGTAGGAACGGAATACGTCGGTAATAATGCTGGGGAGGACGTTATAGGTGTAAAGGGCATGGAGAATAGCGTGGTCCCTCACTGTTGTTGACAATGCTGGCTGGAGTTGCTGCTTATTGTTGCTCTTGTTCCTACTCCTAGTGGCCTCGGCCCTACTTGTGTTTCCTACTATCACCAGTGCTCTTGGAGTCGCTCAAATCGCTCAGCTGGTCGCTCGCATCGAAAGCCTTAATTATTACTTGTATGGAGTCGTGACAGTTGCATATCTCTAATTGCTTAACTCGCCGACTTTCGCGGGCGGCGTCGCAGATGGCTGGTGGGACGGGCTCGGGGCGTTAGGTCGTTACAAGCGAAGTGTACATCTCGGTTCGTAACGGCTGGGGCTTTGTTCCTAGCACGAGTTAGCCACAGATGAAGGTCGCCCATCTCGTTTCTCTTGGTCATCCCGGATGACCGTAAAGTATGGGAATAGCTATATATTACTCCGTAATGCATCTATCAGAGGCACCTCTTCCCATCTGGTGCCTCTGCAGACAGGTAACTAAAACGTACAAGGCTAAAATAATAATCTCACTATTAATATAGAGGGGCTGAGTCTTATCCTAGATAATAGTCTAATTACTATCTAAGGGTAAGTAGTGGGTATTTTAGAATCCCTCCCTATACCCTCTAGCCCTAGCCCCGACGACTAGAACTTATCTTAAGATAGTAAAGAGAAGAAAGAATAGCAAGGCTGTTAACTAGGTTACTCTTTAGTATTACTTTACTTAGACTATTCTTAAGCTATTTAAGTTAAAGAATGAGTTAGTAAGTAGTATATATTATAAAATTATAAAGAGGTTCTAAGTATAGGTCCTAATTATTATCTTAATAGTTAAGTTATACTAAGAGTATAATAAGATAAGTAATTATTATTAAAATAATAGGCTTTTTTTAAGTTATTTCTTTTTTTGATATTTGTTTTTCTCCTACTCTATACTTCTTTTTTTTAGAACTATTATTTTTTTTGTACTTTTTTATTAGGTTATCTAGTATATAGTATATTATATTTTCTATATTATTACCTTATTATTAAGATATGGATTTAGAAAAGTTATAAAATAGAGAAGGCATAGTTAAGAGTGAAGTTATTAAATTTTATAAAGTTAAAAATAAAATCACTATTTAATAGTTTAACTAATATTTTATTAATAGTCTAAGTCTAAATTTTATAAGTAGTATTTAAGTAAGTAAAAGAGATTTACTACCTATATTAATACCTCAGCCCTACTTTCTCTAAAATCGTCCAAAGCTTTGGATGATTAGTTTAGTAGTCTTGTTCTTTCGGTAGATATAGATAGCCCTACTCTTTCTAAAAATCGTCCAAAAGTTTGGATGATTATGTTACTATGCGTCGTCTCCTCTCTATTTATGTCCTTGATCCACTTCATTGGCCTGGGGACAGTATGGCCAGACTTCATCGGCGTTTGGGAAAAACACTAGTCACGCCCCCCTCTAATGCCTCCTTTACCAACATGATTGATCCAGTCTCTTCAACACGAATGCAACAAGAAATAAACTTGCAGTCACGAATACATAAGACCCTAACTCCCGTGCTCGATCCATAGCTTCATCTCGCTCCACAACTACAAGTTGCGTTCCTAGTGACTGTTCCTTCTATACTTTCGTGTAGGTCTCCAAACGCGTGGCATTAAGAATCCCGGTGTTAGAAGTTAGGACGACAAACGAGATGGACTTGCTTAATGCAGCACCCAAAGAGCTGAGCGTCTTGTGGGGGGCATGCCGATCTGAATCCAGACCAAAGAGCAGGACACCCCCCGAGCTGAGTGGGAGTTAGCAGGCTTCAAAGACAGAGTTACGAAGTGTTCATACTATTTAGGTTTAGGAATGCCCCTAAACCAATCTGCCGAGATTACGGCGCTCATGGGATTATAGGCTCCATCCAAGCACCAAGTCGTGCCATCTACGGTGACAGTCTGGAACCGCCCCGGCCATTTGAAGTCTCGGATTCCAGCCTTAATGTCCTGCGGTTCCAGGTGGGCTCCCTGGTTTTGGCGGTCAAGAAAAGCATTGCTGACTTTTCTAGTAAGGGAGGCATTAAAACGCTGCGACAGGTGCTGAAAGTGGCCTGGAAGTTCCCATGAAATATCAACAAACCGTAGATATAGCCTAAGATTGCTCGCTCGAGACTATAACACTCCAGCAGCGGCCGGGACTTAGGGGATAGATAGTGTACAAGCGCCGGGTTTGAAGATTCTAGATTTATACTAAGTAATATTTTCAATAGTTCCACCTAGTTCCTTTTTGTGATCAAGCTTAATACTTGTGATAGTCGTGATAGTTGAGTGTTGGATAACGTTGGTGACGTTGTACTGGCCTCTATAATAGGTTTTATAGATCGCGACGTCGACTTCTTTCTATAAAAAGACGTGGAACAAGAGGATAGCAAGTAGTTAGAGCTGTCTAGGGGTATTGCCGTTATTAGACCAAAGACAAAGGCTATCCCACACTTCGAAAGATGCCTTGGCGAAGTGAGTATCGGACAAAGGGCGGGAGTCGATGCGTATCATTTTGTTATGCTTTTCCAAATACAGCGATATATATAAACCACGTTTCTTAGGGAATCCGGTTCCATGTCCATAACTTCACAGGAAACTATCGATGTATGTGTACGTGCTTCCTTTCCCTTTGGTGCCAGCAACGTGGATAATCCTCAGACGGCTAAGTTTCTCCTCCTAAGACGACAAATGAGCACATGCCTGCCGTAGCGTGGTCCACGGCGGCTTATACTGTGGCCGAGCTTTTGAAGCCATTCCTTCATTCCATGTATGTGAGGGGTACCGCAACAACAGCAGCAATACCGCCACCCCCCAGCAGCCTATTCACCTTTCTCACTTCCTCCAGCACCTCACCAAGATCACCAAGCTTCTCAGTTATCCCACCACAACCCAGCACCGCGAATCTCTCTCCACGACCCTTACCCACCTTATCACCCTTCCCATCCGGCCCAATGCCATGCAGGCGAGCAGAACATACAGAATCATGACCAATATCCAGCCTCGACTAGCCACGCTTATAAACCCATGTCTCCCCGAGACCCTCACGCCGAGCGTCTTTCCTACCCACAACAACCACACCCAACAGGAAACCCTCCTCAGAATGACCTGCCAGCCCCAAGTTCTTGCCCCTCGCCAACACAACCTGCCTTTCTGCACGCCGCCGACTCGCAACAACAACACCCAGGCCACGACAGTGCACCACCGCGTCTCTCTATTCAGGAGGCCGACGAACCTAACCATGACCCTCCACCGACCTTCCAACAGCCGCCCTGGCAAAATAAGGCTACTGAGCACGCTCGACGCGTGATAAAAGTGGAAGTCCCAGGTACACTTCTACAGAAGCGAAGAGTACCACGAGCAGCTCAGGTATGGGCCCCACCCCTCAAATGGGCGATTCTTACCCTGCTGCACCCCGATAACACTTCTTCCAGGCGTGTGACAGCTGTAGACAACTCAAGGCGAAATGCGACGAAATGAAACCATGTACGAGTTGCCAAGAAAGGGATCTAGAGTGCAACTACCGCCAAATTATGCCCACAGCGTAAGTATAAGTCTTTTCTGCAAATTACTTATTAACTGTTTTCCCTAGCGTCAGCAGGATAGAAGAACTCATGTCCCTTTTCACGGCCGCAATTCAGGATATTCAGCAGAGGTCGGACAGCCAGAGTGATGGTATTGAGAGCCTGCGTATGGATGTCAAGGAATTGGCTAGTGATGTCAAGGAACTGGCTAGTGATGTGAAGGATCTGATTAGTATGGTCAAGGACGTGGCTGCTGGCAAGGGCCCGGGAGCACTGTCTGGGAACGACGGCAAGACGGAAAGTGACGGATCAGAATCGTCGCCGCCGCCGACCACAGCCGAATCTGCCTGCGAGGAGCCAAAGCTGCCAAACGCTCTGGATTTCGCCGAAACGGCCTCTACCGCTACAGACGAGGAAAACGGCGACGATATATGTCCCGGATCCAGCCAAACGAGCCTGAAGCAGGACATCATAGAGGAGGATCGGGTCAAGTACAATTATTCCGTGAAAGCCGAGGATAGTCGTGCGCTCGTTGGTGTATTGGGATACGGCGATGGCAGCGGCGTAACATACAGCGCGAGTTTCGACAACTGGGCCGGTCCTGTCGGCCATTTTGGCCATTTTGAGACTACATTTAGCGATGGCACGTACTATGCGTATGCGCCAAGTTCCGTTGTGCGCGGAACCAATTTCGTGCACAACCACTGCCAGTTCTAGCTGCACAACAGTGGATATCTTGACCAAGAACCTGCTCCAAGACACAACTGCGCGTGGTCCCCATGAGTGAAGTCGGGTATAGATGACGCAAAGTTGACCGTGCTGTACACGAAATCGGTTCGTGTACCGCCTGTCAGTCCTGGCCCTGGAACCTTTCCCTACGCGGGTCTTATGTGGGCCACTAAGCTGTTGTACCTTAGGGTACATGCAGCATCCTTGACATAGGGTGTGATCGGCGGGTCTTCGGCCGCCCGACTGGTACGAAATTCCGAGCCACAAATACCCGCCCTTGTCATCCCTGGGCATCCCAAAAGCTCTATTGGCTGGCCTTCACCGGCCTTCTGACGGCAAGGATTAAGACGGAATCGGCAGTATTCTTTTTCACGCAATGCCGTGGAGTTTTCAGCTGGTCCTGATGGGCATTTACCAAATGGGTCTTGTGTGGTATACGCAACGCCACCTGTTGCATGCTGTTTCTGCATTCCGAGTGCAATGTCGTTTGTCATGGAGACTCGACTTTTGGCTGTGGCCACAGTTGCTGTACGTCACATCATTAGCAAGGATACGCGCGACTTCCTGCATCGGGCCTGGGGCTGTGTGTCATCTTGATGGCAGTATGGTTCCCCAGCAAACCAGAGCCTAAATAGACATAGAGATGCCCCAAGGAAACAGGCTGTAGCATGGATCACTTCTGAGGTAGTCCTCGTGGGAGGTGCGACTCTGGCGGCGACGTTCGGCGACCAGCGGCAGCTTTTTACGGGGGCATCCCTCTTTGGGGGGTAAGCAAGAACCTGGCACGTCACTCAGACCTCTAAAATATTGCTGTGCTTTGCTTCTTTGCGATCTCACCCTAAGTTCGCGCCTGGGGAGGGCCCCTTGACAGAAAAGAAGATGAACCGCCACCGTCTGACGAAGCTTTGACCAAAGCGGCCAGTGATAATCGCTTGGAGTCAGGGGATATGCGGAACATGGGTCTCTCCAGGATAACACCCCGATGGATGGGCATACAATGCGCCAAGGGCTAGTGAGGGGAGAAGTTGGATGAACGGCGGCCGGGCCTGTCGGACTACTAACAAGAGAGCGGTTACTTGTTTGATATTACTGGTGCGATGTTCCTTCTTGACCTGGATGCCTGCCACAGACCATAGCGTGTTGTGTCTTGGCTACTGCAAAAGTGCAGCCAACTTACTATACTGTACTTATTCATATATCCATATATCCACTTATCTACTCACATACTCACATATCCATTCACAAACTCATTTATTTACTATCCACTATTCACTCATGCGTTGAAACCCTCACCACTCACATCCACCCACGTCCACTTGCATCCACCCACATACACCAACATACCGCATTCTTCCTTCTCCAATAGGCAGTTAAAACTAGCCGAAGTAATAGGTCCTGGGACCCTTATCGCCATCAAGATCCATGCATTCCGCACTGAGAGCGACTAGCATGGATTCCCTGCCTCTACATATGGCCGTGTCATGATCTTGTTGCTTTCTGTGGCGGGCTTCATACTGGAGGTGGCTGCTGGGGGACGAAAACTGACGTAATTATATCGGTCAGCACCAGGCCTAACCGGATCAAAATGTCTCAAACTAATTCTCCTCTTGCGATGCTGCAAGGCCCTCTAAGCCGGATCACACTTACAGTATAGGACAGTCGACCTGCGTTCTTGCGAGGGCAGCGGTATATGAGCTCGCTTCGCCCTCAGCCCCTATGACTATTTGCTGTGAAATCATATCTAACATCCATCTAGACACCACCCCTTGAACATACCGCAAGTGTGATCCAATCCTACTGAATACGGGTGGGGTTTATCCTAATTTTACCACACTTAATCCAGGCTAATACAAGTCCTAGTCACGATCTTCCAATCACCGTCCCCAGGCTACTTACGATGTGCGAATAGTACCGACGCAACTACGCATATAGACATCATTTCACTGGCGCCTCCGAGTAGTATTACCGATACAGCCAGACTCAGAAACGGTGTAAAGTGGTGGTAACATAAGTGGATTATAATCCATTAGTTTATAAAAACTACATAAAAAAGGATTCTAAGACGGAAGTACCATAGGAGCATATGATCGACAGGACCAAATTTGATCCCAACCAAGAATGAGGGGTTGGGGGTCGGCAAAGCCATGGATTCCTCTTGTCAACGCCGTGATGGGGGGTGACGAGTGGTTCTCCAGGGTGTATGAATAAATGCCAACATAACCAGTCAATCTGCTAAGCCCGTACTGCACGGGCTTCAACCTTCAAAGCCCGACGTGGTCTTCTTCCTATCACAATGTGACGGCTGGATCGAGACCAGTCTTGCGCCGGTCCACACCATCTCGTATGCATGTCCTAGTGGAAGCTGGACAGCCTGGACACGCGGCCCAGGATGACCCGCAACAAGTGGCAAGTAACCATTCGGACCGTGACATGGCTTGCATTGCGTTGCCCCTCCCCGTTGACATGGCGATCCGCGGGACCATCAGGAGCGCCATCGGCGGAGTCAGGATAGGCAAGGTTCTGAACCAAGTCAGGTTCAACCATTACAGTCCACAGAGATTAGAAACGGTCACATATCATATGGTGGCCGTCCAAATAGTCGTGACCTGAGCTCTGTTACCTTCTCTTTCTGGTACTGTGCAAAAGCTGCTATGTTCTTGCTGGTCTGCTCTATCCTGAGTGCCAAGCGAGGGGGGAAAGCCCCCCTGCACGGGACTGGCATGCTCAAGGGTCTCGGGTATCGAGGTCGAGGACCGAGTGGCGAGAATGATGGGTCGGAGAAGTAGTTTGATCGTTAAAGGAATATACTCAAACGGGCGGGGGACATCTTTCGCTAAGTGAGCAGGAGTTACACATTCCTGCACAGTGTGTGCATAAATCCGAGGCGAATTCCACTGGCATTTCTCAAACACTCTATCATCTCTGAATGGACCTGGAGTCACCACAGTGTCCCGACCAAACGTATCCCTTGCCATCACATACCACGGTTAGTATCCTCATCTTGTGCCATTACCTCTGGTCGACCACCTGTGACTGACGGTGCATTTTAAAACCAGTTTACGATGCCCAGCCCTCGGAACTTAGACCTCTCCTACGTCGTGCAACTTGGCGATGGAGACTTCGATGGCGTACAGTCTGTTGGCATCACCCTCGACGAGAATCATTTCGCGTTCGTAGTCGAACCCCACGTCCTTCCGAGCCTATACCCATATCAAAATCAGTCGTCGCTAGATAGTGAAGCTGTACGGCTTTTCACGATTAGGATGTCGGTCGCCTGTGGAGGCGTCTCTAAGCTGCAGACATACCTCGAGAAGATATTCCAGCAGGTTCCTACCTGGAGAATCCCACTGGACTGGGCAAATCTATGCTGCGGACTTCTGGTTTTCACTCTGCACTCTACCAATTGGGCACTACAACAAGTCCTCCGACCCTAGCACCCGACAGATCTTCTGGCATATCGTGGGAATCTGCACAGCGACGTCAGATCCACCATTGCCATTGAGATTGCTCTCGGTACTCCCAGAAGAGGGCATAAATTCCTTGGTGAGTTAACCAAGAGCTCTTTTTCTTTAGAACGATCAACACTGATGATTGCCCTCAAGAATGTTCCGCCTAGCCTAATCATGTTTCTAACCCCGCTAGAGCGTCTGTATTTCCGTGGTTTTCTTGAGACTGCCAACAATTCGATGGACATCGAACCCCATCACCATACTGGGGTGTTCATGCTTTACCTGTTATGTTACCGCATCTATGACAGACCAGTGATACACAGCTGGATGCAGTCCAAACTAGGCCAGGAGGCAATGTCGAGTCTTCCCAGGGCGGCAGACCCTCTCCAGGCGCCAACCACGCTTGCCATGGTTGTTTTGGCCGGTCTGGCATTCTACTCAGTTCAAACCATATCATATCAGTCTGACAAGCCCAACGAAGAAGACTCCATGTTGGGCCGGGATTTCTGCTACTTGCCCACGGATGAAGACTCTTTGATCTCAGACTGGGATACAGTAGTCACCACAGGTGTTCTTGACTCTCTGACACTAATGGAGAACGTGGCTACGGCTGCTCTCTGGGTCATGGACCAACTATCATACGAGCTCGAGTGGTTTGGGCAGGTCAAAAGCTTGCTGATCCTCCCGAAATATAAGCGTGATACCAACTTGTGTCAGTACTTCAAAGAGAGAATGACCAGAGGACTTGAGCTCGATTACAGACTCGCGTTGGAGAAGATGGTGCATGGCTAGGTGACAAGATCGGGACTTGTTTGTGATTGGTAATGGATCGGAGCGCAAGAGCGGCAACACGCATGTACCAATGTACCCCTTACCAAACCTTGCACACCCGGGACTCCTTGTCTTGGGCCACTACAAAAGTCGGACGCGCCGCCACCCTAGGTTCAGTTCAGCCCACGTCTTCCCAATCCATAATCAAATACGCTTATAATGAACATGTTTCGAGTTACCACGATCATGGCTTTCCTCCTCGGGATGCCTTATCGGTTTATGGAGTGGATACTTCATGACAAAGAAGCACAACACGCACTCCAATCGATAGATCCTGTATTGCAGTGTACGCTTTGACCGGGAAATTATTGCGTCCACTAGCTAACAGAGCTGCTACAGTCAGGGCCGGCCACGAACCTAGCCTACCCGAGGGGCAGTGCCCCGGAACGTGATCGGCCGACAAACAATGGCGGGCTCTCAGCTGTGCCGGCTGTATTCTGAGGGTATGGTTGGAGCATCGTTACTGGGGTAGAAGTGGGAGGATGGTGTTTTCTTGGCTAGCCATACAGCAATCTAATCTCGGAAAATGGGTGGCGATTCTCAGACAGCAATAAAATCCCTCCATATCCAGATGGTCTGTCGTATACAATCTGATTTAACCACACCCCCTCGCCCCCTAACCGTTCGTAATGCGCAACGGCATGGTTTTCGTGACATGGCGCTTACTGACCTCGGTTTGTCCTCTCTTCCTAACAATACTGTGTGTCTCCGTCTCGGGCCCAGTCCGCACACCTATCTCCTCCGCACCTCATCGATTATACTAATAACATTAGCTCTGGCTTTCATTTTGTCGTCTGTACTTACCAGAACGCAATCCTCGCATCGAGCGTCATATACACCAGTGATAAAATTCAGGCAGTTAACATTATACTTCCATCTATTCTTCCAGGGGTATCTATCCATCACGAGAAACAAGTTAATATTTTCTGTTCGAGGGTGATTGATTGATTATGCTAGTTTGTTGTTAATGGCCTACTGGGGCAAGAGAGAGATGAGGGTGAACTCTTTGTAAATCAACAATATCCTAATTATCCTCTAGTAACAAAACGAAGCTGGAAACCTGCCCCTGAGATATAGTTATTCTGAACCATCCCTAGTTATTAACGCCTACGAATCCCCCTAGCACACCTGGCGCGGAAAGGGTGTATGCTGTAAGTCATGTCTCCCAGTGACCTAACACCAACCTTTCCACTGGTCCAAATTCCGGCTGCCTACGACCAATATCTGTTCGTACCACCCACTTAACAGGCTGGGGTTTTAGGGGTTAGACACCACCAGGGAGGAACCAACCCAGTTATAGATCTTCAATAACAGGCAGATATAATACAGAACGTCCGTTTAATATCCATAGTTAACGTGGATCCGATAACCGCTAAGCGTAGGGGTGTAGTCTAAACCAGCATACGGTTCCGAACCGCCGGCATCCTCCTGCACCTGTCCCAGCATCTAAAAAGTTAGCTTATACTTGCAGGCTTACCGTTTAACCAGGCCCCATCAAGTGTACTACAAGGGTATTGGATAAGGATTAGATAACATCTCGACCGTCAGCTGCTATACACTCAGCCACTTGCGAACGCGGTCCCAGACGACTTAACAACAGCCAGGGGGCGGCCGAGAACAGTCGCCTGCATAGGCAACTACTAAGCGTTGTCTATCGCCTCAATTTACCCCCCCTCCCCGCTGTATGGGTAGTGTGCTGGCAGAAACCCGTTGACCCGATGCTTTCCAGGCCGTATTCGTACTCCCATCCTTTGTCTTGCCGGCCGGCGATAGCACTGGGAGTGTTGGTCCCCTGTCGCTCAAACAAGGATCCGGTTCCGCCCCGGTCACAATAGTGTCACACCCCCACACGAAGATTGTGGTAGGGCCCACCGGTTCAAAAGCCCCGGTCACCCCCGCCCCCCCTTCACACATCAGCTATGCTCCACACGATGGCTTTTGGCCCATGCCCACTAGATCGACGGCTTGGTTGCAAGCTTACTCCGGATCTCTTTCCGTGCGCTCGCTTGTTCGAGCAAGGCTCATCTTGAGCCAACAAGTTCCGAGCCTGACACCTTCCAGCCTATGCCAGGGTGTAGACAGACATGGCTCCTAAATCTACCAGCCTGTTCGACTTATCCACCTACACACCTGTTATCCAGCCTTCATCCATATTGCAGACTTACATTCAACACCCATCAAAATGATCTCGGACGAGAAATGGATTGGCATCTTGCTGGTCTGTTTATCACTTCTTTGTATTATTCTTTCGTTTTTGGGGCCTTGTTGGGCCACTCCTTGTCGTGTCGGACCCGCAGGTCTCGTTTTCTGGACCTGCTTGATCCAGCTCCTTTCAAGCTGGAGCCAGGTGGTCATCCTCCTTTTCAGGCCGCCTCCGCCCTTTGCCATCTGGTATACGACCTTTTTCGCCATCTCGACCACTTTCCAGTTCGACCTATTTTCCCGAAATGCTTCACATGGTTGGGTTCCCTATATCTTTGTCTGGATCTTGGGCGCTTGCCACGAAATCCTTCAAATCATGGCGGTTAATTTGCGCAATGTATAATGCGGCTGGCAGCACACCCGCAATGCCGCGTCCTTGGGCCACGAGGACCACCGTTTCGTACTTCTCCGGATGTACTTTGTGTCCATAAGGACCATCAAGAAGGACTCGCCTCTTGGTATGCCATTTATGCGGCGTATCTTGGACGAGGAGAAAGAACTCTGATGCCTTGGTTGTGTTGGAGTATACCTCAACCGTGCGTTCGACCTTTTCCCAGTGGTATACAATGTGTGGGGCGTCGACCACTAGAGAGAATGGCGAAGATACCATATAGTAATAACACCCGGGGTAGGCTTTCATCGCTTTCCTTGTCTGAACCTGAACGATACTAGCGTTCCCTAGGTGAATCACGGTGTGGATTTCCCCTCTGCCGTATAGCCATGAGTAGAGCCTTGGGTACAGGAAGAGGGAGGCCCACAAGCCGCCACACACGCCGACCGTTATCCTTCCGGGCCTAGAGGTGATAGTAATATGCCAGCATAGCGCCGAGAAGCCCAGCATGGCTAGCGCGAAGTGGACCGTCCGAACTAGGCGACTCGAGAGCCACGAAGTCCGCAGAAGAGGGAGGATTAGAATGGCTAGGACAAGTAGCACGAGGCCCTGCAAATAGAGTTAGCGTGTCCACTGGTCGTGCTCCCATGCCCAGACTTACCGCGAGGCCAGTATAAAAGATATACTGGTCCTGACCATCAGATGTTGTCCTCGACCGGATGGCCAAGCCCGAATGCAAAGCGGCCTGGATTACTCCAACGCTTGCGAGGCAGCCGTGGATCAGGTGATATAGTTGAGAAGACGCGCCGAAAATAGTACTGGTGTAGACGCGGCGGTTAACGAAGACAGGAAGCAGGTTGATCGACCCAACAGTCGCCGCTCTTTGTTGGAGCTCTTCCAGCCCGAAGAGGGACAAGCCAGTAGCGAGACCATTGCCGGCCACGAAAGAGGCAAGTAAAAGAAGATCCCAGAGGCTTAATCCACCAAAGAGGCTGCAGGGAAGCAACGACCTCAGTAAAATGGGCCGCATGCGCCTTGAGAAATAGTGTTTGTTATGGAATAAGAAGCGGAGCGTCGTGGATTGGACGAACCGCCAGAGGACGAGAGTGAGAAAACATGCGGCTAGTGCCACGGAGTACCAGAAGCTGACGTTCATTTTGGAGATAGTGTTGTACAGCAGTGGGGCGGGGATACAGCGCGTTATAAGTGCGGTGCCCCATGTCCCGGGAACCCGATTCCTGGAACTGGTTCCAGGAACCGCCCTTCAGGAGCCCGATAGCCGAATCTGTTCTCCGGAATCGCCCCACAGGCAGCTAGGAACCAAATACCGGTTCGTACAGCTGGTCAACCGGCTCCAGGCGCCTGGTTCTGCGACTGAACTTTAGTATATAAAACCATTGACTTTCTAATAAAATGATTATTTTAAAACACACAAACTATCAACATCAATTCACAGAACCCAAACACAAACAAGACATTACCTTAGCTATGTCAAACAATAAAAGACAGAGCGCCGATCAGAAGGCCATTCAAGAAGTCCTTGATCGCGGTGGTATGTTGCCCGGAGAAGGCAGAACGAGACGGCAGCGTTCTGTCGTCGCCCAACCACCGCCGCCGGCTTCCAATGCGACAGCACAGAGGCAGCCATGCACATCGTCAACAGACCATGAAATAGACGAGACTGTCAAGGATCAGCTCTCAATGATTATCAACACGTCTCTGCCCAACGACCCCGAACTAGGAGAGGCGTGCATATACATGCTGAACGAAAAGATGATCCAACGCTCGGCGCATAAGGGAAAACGGACATTGGTCGGTATTATATCAGAACTCGTCACCAGATACCGGCAAGCTTGCGACAACGACAAAAGCCACGATCCTGGACACAGTAGCGAGGACGTCGTTTCCACCGTCGCAAAGCGCTTGAAGACACCTGGGAAGGACAAGGAGGCGGCGAGAAAGGACCTGATTCAGCTCGGGGACTGGCTCGTGTCGAACCTAGTAAAGGGGGAAAAGCCTCTCCTGCTAGATGTCAGCCGGCTAATTGCTGATTCACGGCATGCGCCACCTTCGGAACCCCAGGACCCCTCAGGGAAACAGCAGCCGTCCCAACAATCAACGCAGCCACGAGGGAAGAAGGAAGCAACCAGCAAGGCCTGCATAGCATTGATGAACGACGAAGCAGAAGATGAAGAGCTCAAAATAATTCGGGAAGTAGTCAGAGTATTTGCCGATTACGTCTTTGAGAAATTGCCTCCCGGCCTAGCAACACAATGTGTGGATCTTGCTGTATCCGAGCCTGCAATCACGCGCAAAAAGGACTCGAAGATTTGCCTATTTGAAGTTGTGATTAAGCTCCTTAATAAGTATAAGAAAGCAAAAATTTCCAAGCACCCCAGGCACAGCAACAAGGAAATCTTGAGTAACCTGTACAAACTCCTAGGAGAGCCCGAGTTAACCTGGAGAGATGAGAGGGAGGCGGTACACGGCATGGCCAATCTAGGGAATTTGATTGTGTCCAATATCAGCGGTACTCGGAATGGCGCAAACTGGATCAACGGGATCTACAAGCCGCAGAATAGGCCAGAGGAGGCACAACCTCGGCAACAAACCCAGTCACAGCCTACGGAACAGGCACGTTCGGAATCGCCGATGACCGATCTCACCAATAGACTCCAGGATACTTTCAACCCGGCGTCAACTAAATCCGGAACCAATACCAACAGAGCCCTCCTTAAAGTAAACTAACTAAAGCCAGCCGAGGTTGGAGAAAAGAATGGCTCCTCTGCAGCCCCGGTCAACCCAAGTGAAGTATTGCCCAGGATAGGATAGAAACCCGAGATGCTAGTAAACCAGAGAGTTTAAAGGAAAACCTAATACTATTATCAAATGCTAAGTCATTAAAAACTAAACTATAGGCTCTAGTTAAGACTGTGACAGACCCTATTAAATAACTATTGGTAATGATAAAGCTAAGTTAGACCTAGACACCCCAAGAAGAGATTATTTTTAAGATAGCAGACACAGAGAGCCAGGATGGTATAAGGGGGCCGGAGTATTAAGATGCGCTAAAATAAATAGAAAGACACTATACGCTAAGTCCTACGCCTCCCGTTCCCGGTAAAGACAGCGCGATGGGTGGTTATATAATACGACAAACAATAACTCCAGTGGGGTAGTTGTTGCGAATCAGTGGGGAGTAGACTGCTAGGTAACCCCAACCCACGACTGATCCAGCGCCGCCTCCTAGTATTGACATAGACCGAGCCTCTTCTCCCGGAGATTCACCGCCACGCCAAAGGCAAAGATTTAAAAGCTATAATCAAAACAAAAATACTATTCTTAATAACATAGACACTAAGGATTTAAAAAGATTATATAGCAAAATAGTAAAGAGAATTCAATCCGTCGATGACGGGTCGACTACTGACCTCCACGCTAAAAAAGATAATAACGTAGCGCTAAATCTAGCGATAAGAGGCGATAGGCCCCTAATTAATAATACTTACAAAGACAAAAGCGCACCTTTCGATAATAAGGATGGTTATAACGAGGATACAGCTGTTAACGAGGATGGCTATGACGAGGACGTAGCTGTTGACTACGATGAAAATGCACCCGTTGAAGAGAGTACAACTCGGTTCGACAGCGGCTACCACCGCTTCCTGGATACAGACCCAGAGCTTAGATATTCTATACGGTCATAGGCCAGAGTTGAGGGCTGAACGAGAGTAGAAGGATATACGATAGTATCGTTCAACCCAATTCCTCAAAAAAGCGGACGACCCAGGCGATACTACGCATTTAAAGACTCCTAGATACCCTTAGATTTTTCTATCCTCCTAAGACTAAAGATAGGCACTCGTTAGTAAATAGAGAACTATAATAGTAATCCGAGACTGATTAGGGCAGGCTACACTCTGTATTATACTATAGAGGTATAGAACAGAGGTAAAAGATAGGCCTGCTTTACTAAGGACTTTACTAGCATTAGACTGAACGTTAACTAAGGCCCAGGAACATCGTTATCTAAGGAGACTTAGTTTACCTAAACCGATTACTATAACCAATATAAAAGTGCTATTAACAGTATATTCTAAGATATTTAGTATAAGGCTGGACAGTCTAATTTATGTGAGTCTAGAGGGAAAAAAGATCGGGGATAACTGTAGTATGTTGGGATGTGGTTGTGAGACTGAGCACTGGCTTTTATATGGTCCGAAGTACACCGTAAAACTCCTATCCTTGAGAGGGGGCTTAGTGTATTACCGCCACGTAGATTAGTCGGGAGACTTAAATCTAAGTAGGGGGATGATGACTACGAATATAGGGAGTATTGTAGGCTGAGTACTTCCCGCTACTCGTTATATTGTACACCTAATTATGACCCAGACTATACACTAGAGTTTGACGCGCCCACTTTACTATCTCTACGATTAAGATCCACCCCGAAATTAGTGTGTATTAAAAGGGTATATAACCACTCTTCAGCTAATTAGTATTTTAATAGAGTATCTAACTACCTTTTAGTATAAAAGTATTAAAAAGGGAAAAGAATTAAGGGATTAAATAGAAAAATATTTAGTTAGTCTTTAAAAAAAGACTAATAGGTAGGTAAGAATTAATACTTATTTTCTTCTAATTTTTAAAAAACTTATATTTAAAAGTATATTTTATTAATATCTTACCTACCTATTAGTCTTTTTTTAAAGACTAACTAAATATTTTTCTATTTAATCCCTTAA
>JAOWMA010000469.1:0-30272 GCA_025962755.1 Colletotrichum tropicicola
TAAAGGATACTATAAAAAAGATTTTTAATAATAATAAAGAATAGTTATATATATTTTAATATTATTAAGGAGGTTATAAATCTATCCTATAAAAACTAGGATCTTATTTATTTTTTTATTAACTAATAAACTATATTTAATAGGTATAACTATACTTTAAGTAATAGTTAATATACTACTAAATAAGTTATTTAAGATGTTTATTACCTTTTTATAACTATACTTAGGGGAGGGAGGAGGGAGTATAAAAAGGGCCTTAACTTTATACTTTTTCTCTTTTTTTCTTTTTTTTTTTCTTCTTTAGTAGTAGTAAAAATACTATAAATAGTAGTATGGGCTTAGTTAATATCTTATAAATATATAGTTAGAATACTAAATATAAAAGAGAGAAAATAAAATAAAAACTTATAGTAACTTTAGAGTAAATAGTAAAGAAAAGGATAGTAAAGTAGGTAATAAATAGTATTATAGATACTAAGATAAGTAAATAAATATAATAGTAAGTATTATTAGAGTACTCTATATATTAGTCTTTTTTTTTTAGTTTTAATTTTATTGTTCTTAGAGTATTTATAATATATATCTAAGGACGACTCTATTATTATAGACGTAAAGTAAGTAGTATATAGTATATTATTAAAGTTAAAGTTAAGAAACTTAATATTATAAATAGTCTATCTTATTTATTATTTATATAGTTAGACTTAAGGGGAAACTATAGAGTATATTAAAAAGGTAAAAAAATATATATAACTATTAATTTATACTTAGTAGTAGAACTTTTAAGTTTTTCTTCTTTTTTTTTCTTTATTTGTTTTTTATTTTTTTTTTCTTTTTTTTCTTTTTTCTCTTTATCTTAGGGGGGGGTAGAAAGAGAGTTATAACTAAAAAATATAAAGTTTTTTTAACTTTTAGAACTATCCTTAAAAGGGTTAGACTCTTTAGTATTAAAAAAGCCCCTAAATAAAAATATATTATTAATAAGTAAATAGAGGGTCTTATTACCTAAAAATAAAATAATAGATAAGGGTGTAAATAAAAGAGCGGGAGGGACTATTATATATATATTTATATATATATACTTATATATTTATATATTTAAATTAGTATATAAAGTATAAATTATAAATATAGATTATAAATAAGAAGGTTAGACTTATAAAGTTAGGTTAATTAGGTTATAAAGGGAAGGAAAATAATAAACTTATAGATAATAGTAAAATTTATTTTTACTATCTACTAGTAAAATAAACACCTCCTACTTTATAAAGAAAGTATATAATAATAACTATATAATACACTTTAAAAATTATTCTCTTTTATCTATCTATTTATAGAGACTTTAATAAGACTAATAATAATTTTTTTCTTTATTAGATATTAACTTTTTATATATAGATCCTTTTAACATCTATACCTACTTTTAGCTATAAATAGTTTTATAACTAGGGGGGTGTATTATAGGGAATATATAGCTTAATTATACTACACTATATATAGTACTATTTATATATTCCCTAAAGGGCTTACTAAGTAATTAGCTACTTAACTTATATCTACTAGAGAGGGGATTATTCCCTCTTCCTAATTCAACCACTTTTCTATATATAAGGGCCTCACCTACCTTCGGTGCCTTATTACAGACTATAAAAGCGAAGTACATAGCTGCAGTGTGAGTCTAAGGCTCGGTTTCGCCGTACGGCGTATTAGAGGTGTAGATATCTTAATAATCAAAAACTTATTCACTTTAACCTTATTAGTAATCTTTTCAAGTCTCCGGCAGATGGGTTCTCGGTCTGTCACGAACAGGTTGGCTGAGGGTCTGGCCTGCGGCAGCGCCCATCACGACATAGGCAGTTAACACCGTTCGGATTATCCCATCTCCAAGGCATGCCGTTCAGCCTGAAGTCTCGTATAGTCAAGAACCATCGAAGTTTCGACTTTGGCAATGTGGGTTTTCATAGGCTGTGGTAAGCCTCCCCTTTTCAAGTTTTCAATCCCCCCTCCATCCCGTCAGAGTCGCATGGCGTCGCGACGCATCTGTTCGCTCTTTTCATTGGGCTCGCCCAGGGATGAACACGTATTCTTTTTATTTCCTTTCCTTTCGACTACTCAACACGTCGACGCCCATGTCGTCAATCCCACTCGACAACTTTGCTCGCGTCAACGGTACGAATCGCTCTCGGGACTACTTCCACTCCGACCTCCTCGATCCGATTCTTGTTTATTCGACAAAGCTCCTCAATCCAGGGCAATTAAATCAGCTTCGACCCTCATGAGAGTCCATAAGGCTGGTACTGTTCCCGTTGACTGTCTTTTGCACTTCCGTCTTCTGCGGGTACTGTTCTTCCCGGTCTGCCACATTTGTCCTGAGAGACGATTCCAGTACCGACGCCCACTCTCCCACGCCTTATTCCCCAGCCTAACCGGCAACGTAAAACTAATCAATACTGCTTCACAGATATGATAGTCTAAGGGGCAGCGCCATCCGAAATCCATCCAAGAGATAGAGAGTATCGCCGTCTAATCCCTCCAAGGCAGTATCCGCTGTCGACGCTGCCGATGACCTTGCCGACCTTGTCAAGTCAACTTTTCCGATGCGACTGCTATTCAGGTAGATTCTCAGCGACGCAATCTCGAGTCTTCTTCCCAGTTGGCATAACTTTGGTTCGTTTAGTTCCAGCGCCCCTTTTAGACCTCATGGCGGCTCGCCACTCTCGTGTCTCGGGCTCAAACTCTTTGTCCGAGGAGCAGGTTCAGCAAGCCTCGGCTGCCCTTCCGCGTCCCACGCAACCGCACTGAAATAGTCTCCCACGCTCTGTCGACTCGTTCTATCCGTGTGTCGCCTCGGCGGCGGCTTCAGAGGCGTCGGCAGCTCCGCATCTCTCTCCGGCCCGTCCACCGTCAGAAACTCGACCCCGTCGTCCGTATCGACCCTCGTCAAAGGCAACGTCAAGGACATGTCCTTCCTGAGCGCCTCTCGGGTCTCACTGCAGTGCGCCTTCTTAGGGACCGTCACCCCGGATAGACTTCTCGAGTAGTTGATCGTTGGGTCGCCCCTTTCTGGATCCTCGAGGAGATGTCGCCCCACCGCTGACAGCATCCTCGATCGCGTCTTTTGCGATACCACCCCGTTATCCGACTGTGTGAAGAGCTCGGTATCGGCGCTCTCGTCGATGTTGCGCTCGAGATGTGTTCGTGTCTTGACGCGCGGGCTCTGGGTGCCGAGAAGCGGTCGCAGGGTCGGGACGCAAACGCAGATCACGGCGCAGCTCAGTTCTGTTAGTGACCAGATTCCGGCGACCACGGTTTCGTAAGTCGGGTCTTGCGAAGTGGAGGACTGGCGCAGAGTTGTGAGTCGTACGACGGATATCGCGCAAGTGCTATTGACCGTTAGCAGGCAGCGTAATGCGGATGGGGATGACGAACAAGAACCCAAGTCCGAAGGTAGCCATCAGGACGATCTTCTGTCTCGTCGCCAGTGGAACTGTCCGCATCATTGGGATTGGCATGCAGAAGATGACAATATCGGTAACGAGGTTAACGGAGGACCCGATAAACCACCAGTCCAAAAGATTTATGCATTTTCCAGGAACGGAAAAATCCCACAGGCTTCGGAGCGGTACGCAGGCGAGACACAAGGATACCACTTGCGTGAATCCAAAGGTGAGAATAAATATTAGGAATATGTTGCAAAGCTTCTGGAACGATGGTAATGGGAAGACTCGTCGGTATTGGAGGAGGAAAGTCGACTTGATTATCGGGAACGCCTACGCGTGGTCAGCATATCTCTCCGTGTCATGGTTTCCGTGCCGTCTTGTGCCAGTTCTCGTCTTACAGCTTGGTACGTAGCAACAGCCGCAATGGCTATCTAGGTATGGTGTTAGCTTCGTCTCTTGAGCGCGGGCCGAGTGTCATACCTCTTGCGTCTTGAGGTAATCCGGCCGAGAGAGCATTGCTACATGCAAGCCGTCTCCGTAGTGGGTATCTGACAGTCCCTTAGCCGCCTGCCTACATCAAAACTTCCGAAGCGGATCTTACTGATGAGCGTCAAGAGACCGGTAACAAAAACGAGGGACTGTCAGCATGTCAGCTTGATGTCGCCACGAACACTCCGTCGCGGAGGCCATACGTATGAAGCCAGGAGCGCAGAATCATCCGGACCCCATTTCCTCAACATAAACCCCCGGACGTAGACTCTCAGTGCTGTAACGAGTGTTGCCAAGAAAAGGGCCGTCGTCACCACCCCTATGACTAGAGGCTGCCTCGTCTCGTTCTGGATCACCACTGGGGCATCTGAGCTGGCCATGGTCGAGTCGTCCATGTCATCCGTCAGCGAGTCCATAGAGGCCGCTCCCCCTCCCGCGAGGGGACCCTCCGAGATGCGGCTCGGTAGCGCCGAGGTTCTTAGGTACACATCGACCTCCAGTTCTCCCTTTACTGACTCTTCGAAGGGGAACCTGAAATCTCGCCTCGAGTAGGGCTGTCGAAGGAGTCGTGATGATTATTTCATCAGTGAATAAGGCGTGATGTTTCCGATAGCACTAGGCTGCTTAGGAGAAAGTGACGGGATCGCGTTAGATTTGCCATCCCTCATGGCAAAGGGGGCTGGTAGATGGTAAAGGCTCCCCAGTGACAAGATAGAGTTAACGCTAGCAACAAAGTTGTTCAGGTCTGAGGGACTTGGGGAAGAAGCATGGATATCCTGATGATCCCCTCGGAACGCTCATGACTCAGATTCCCTCTTCTCATTGCCCAGCGTGAACGTGCATAGCTGGATCGACATATTCCCGAGCATCATTTGCTCTGTCCCAGCCGAGCGCCTCCTTTGTTGACACACACCTATCATGTGGGGCACGCAAGAACTACAATGTCCGTCATACCAACGACTTGAGCCAATGCTCTCCGGCTCCGAAGTCATCTGGATTTCATTACATTTCATTTGAACAAAGACGAGGCGCGAAGGCTTTTCTACAGCTTCAGTGTTGCAACAGGCCAGCGCAAGGTGACGTTCTCGAGCCATGGCTTCTGGCTTTCCCAGGCGTGTTTCTTATGTTGCCGAAATGTTAACCTACCTTTCTCGGGCGCACCTACGCAGGCTCTTGTTCACTCAGAAGCGTGTCTGTGGAGGGTTCAATGTTGTTTCGTCTGGTCTTTCTTTAAGATGGAATAAGAACTGGTTTGAGAATTTCTCGGAAAAGCCAACCGCTTCTCCGAGGCCCGAGCGGACGACATTGGAGGTTGTCCCCGGTTCTGGCAACACTCCGTCGACGGGAAACTCTGTTCGAGTCAGATTACTTCTTTAAGATGGCCGGTTGAAACGAGCTTAATTGGTCTGATCTTTTTTGCCCGATAATCTCGTCTGCTAAGCACGAAATCGGCCGTCCGATTTTTATTGATTTGCGGCGGACACGGCGGTACTGACTCCATTTCCGTCGGCCGGAATGCGGTTGCTTCGCGGAAGCCTCCGGCTACTATCACAACGTCAGAGCAACAACCAACGTTTAGCGTCCTTGCTTCGGAGAACCGTCACTACTAGTCAGGCAGTAGCCGCATTCTGTTTCGCCATCTACTTCAACGTTTGTCAAGATCCAGGAACCTCAACTATCCGGTGTTAAACAGAGGCCGTGGCACTCCTGGCTGTGGATAATAACGGGCAGGCTTAAAAGTCCGTCAGACTGGATCCTTGATGTTTCCCAACAGTAGTCCCACACTTCAAGTGAGTTGTAGATGATGATAGAGTCAACAACATCTGCCGCCACTCAATTGCACTAGATATGTTAAGTCACCTGCAACATTAATGTGACGTAAGAAGGTGAGTGAGGTGAGCAGGGTGAGCTATGTATTTATACAGAAAGTTGGTGTCCGGCAATATTAACGTTGCCTAGGTATTTATATCCTGTGAATAAGGAATGTGTGGTCTCAGAAGATATTGTAAAGATGAGAATGAGCCTGAGTGTGTTCTGGGCCAGCCGAGCGAGTCATATACTGAACATGGACATCGATGCCAAATTTGGGGCATAGGATGACACCCTTTGTTAAATGAGCTGAAGGTATCTGTATAGTTCAAGGCTTCTAAATTAAAGTTTTATTGAACTGATGGCATTATCTGATTGTCTTCCACGGCGGCTTCGAGAGCAATGTGTCAAGAGTCGCGCGTACTGGTCGCAGAGTCATGCCAACCTAGGTAAACCTTGGACCGGCAATCTCGACTGCGTCGTTGTTGGCTGGTGGGAGTTCGTTGAGAATTTCGGTTTTCTCCCTGCCTGCTTGCATTCTCGGCTTTCTCATTGCCTTCAACTCATCCTCCAGCATCTTTTCCGCCAACTCTTCCGCACCCAGAGCTGCGTTTTCGTTATTCTCATACATGAGCCACCCAGCCAAGGGTCGGATGTGATGCATGGCCGGAGACTCCGCGTGGTTGTCGTCATTTGAGTCGTCGGAAGAGCCCTCAGCTTCAGCCCCGGCAAACCCCTGGATCCCAAAAGAACCTGCCAGCATAGTGCACTTGAAGACAGCACCGTTGTCATTGACCGTCACCGGCACTGATGCGATGCCAGTCGGAACATCGCTGAAGTTGACCGAAAGGTAAGGAACACCGTCCAGCACGACGTCCTGCCTGAAGCGTGGCATCGCTCTGCCTTCAGGGCTCCAGTAGCAGAAGGCGCCGATCCATCCTGAGATGTAATCCATGCCACTTCCCACTTGCTGGCGCGTCGCAATCTTGTTCCAGAAGTCCACGACCTGCGGGCTGGAAGGGGCTCTGAAGGATAGGATCATGTAGCGGAGGACAGGCCTCAGCATCTCGGCAAACTGCGTCGGTTCGTCGCCCAGCTGTTCAATCTTATCCAGCCGCGCAAGTATGTCCTCGAGTCCGAGACCTCTCCCAGCAGAGTTGCCGACGGGATACCGCAGGTCAAGCTCATCTTGTACGAGAAGTACTTCTGCATAGAGCCCATGAATAGAACCGATGCCACAACCTGATCAGTCGCGGTTGTCGTAGAGAAAGACGGCATGACCCATTCGCGAAGCTCGGGGTCCTTGACGTTCTTGGCAATCATGTGCGTCATGCGCTCAGCGAGGACGCCGAAGTCAGCGTAGTCCATCGACCCCGCGTCGATAACCTCCAGCTCTTTGCTCCCCTCATGATCCACAAAGATGGAGCGCAGCTTCTCGGAGTTGGCATTGATGTAAAAGCTCAGCTGGGTTAGAATGGCAAACCACACGTCTTCCGGTCGGATGGTGAGATGGTGGTGGTCGCAGTACGCCTGGTAGGCAGCCCAGACGAAGCCGTTCTCGGAGGGGGACGTATGTGTCTCGCGTAAGGCACGGCGAGACAGAGAAGTTTGTATGATTCTCTCGCTGCAATGGAATTGTTGGGGACAAGACCCCTTGAAAAGCTCCTCTGGTGTAGTGACTTTAGGGGCCACCCAGGGGGTGGCAGGGTGATCAACGAGTTGCAAAGTGATGGGCATATCGCTTGTTGTTTTGACCGTCTGTATGTTAGAAATGGCACTCAGGAAGAGGGCGGAAGAGGGGAATCGTTCAACCCAGGTTTTGGCGCGTATTATCTACGTTTTTCTGACGAGGCTGTAGTATGACTTTGTTATGTGCCACAAAATAACTGCTGCAGGTGAAATGGTTGCCTAATGCTGCGGGGAACCGTTCAGCCAGCCAGCTCTTGAGCTGTACTCAGCCACGTGTCGCTGTCGGCTACTGCGGTTGTGAAGGGAGGCTTTGTAGCTCATACAGAAACCATCGGTCTCGACGCCCGTGAGGCGGGCGCAAGGTGTCACGTATTGTCTCAGGCAGTCTTGGTATTTGATAAGGCAAAATTGGGCATCGACGACCGGGTAGCAATGCATCAAGTTGATTCTCCTTGCATCCCCAGGTAACTATGCGCCCCTTGATTTGAGCGATTGTCTCAGCCGAGATACTCGTCGGTCGAACACTGATTTCCTTCGTCTGCTTTAATTAAAACCCGGTTTGCAGACACTATTCGAGCTCTGTATTATTCAACTAAGCCCGTTTTTACAACATGAGACCGCGCAAGGAAGAACGCGCGGTGAATCCGCCGGTTATCCGCTCAATGTTTCGCGATCTACAAAACGGCTCTACCGTACTCGAGTGGACTGGCGATCTACATCTGGGAGTTCAAAATCCTGACAATTCCCCCCCTTTGTCGAGTCGTCCTTCCCTCCCCGTGCCGAGTCGCCTTCCCAACGTCGGATTCTTGCCCACATACCAGACAGAAGGCCTGCAAAACGAAACCTACTTCGAGTGCGACGGGCAAAAGTTTGTAAATTACAAGCCTCCCACGAGTCAAGACTTGGTGCCACACATTCCTCGTCCCGGAAGTACGTGTCTGGCTTGTGAGGAGGTCGAGCTTGAGAAGCTGCTCACCTATGTGCCTGGACGGGGATATCATCTCGGCTGGTTCGGCGATATTTCCCGCTGCCGCAGTTGCGACTTGTGCCGTTTGCTTTCGGAAGCGCTAAGGAGGTTTCCAAAGATATCGGTAGTCAACCCCAAGACGAGGACTTTGTGATTGTCACGACAAGACCTGCAGCGAGGCCACTCCCTTCGCAGAGAAAAGACCGCACGTACGAGCTTCGGGTCGTGTTGATGCGCTTCGACGGGTTGTGTATATCGGAGATCAGCCTTCGTCTTCTTTGTGATGATGCAGTTCGTCTCCGAAAATCGCCCCGGTTTCACGGGCGCCACGTAAATCGGGACGTCGCGGACCTGGACCTTGCGAGGTTGTGGATGCAAGAGTGCGCTCAATGCCACACCGAATCCAAACAGGGTGCAAGAGAGAAGGGCCATGTCGAGCCGCAGCTCACTGTCATCGATACCGAGAAAAGTTGTCTCGTGTCGGTCGCTTGGGATTCCGAGTACGCAGCACTGAGCTACGTATGGCCGGTTTTCGACACGACGAAGCTGTGCCTAAACAACCTTGAGGAGCTACTCCGCCCTGGATCTATCGATGCGTCTCACGTCGCCCTTCCAAAGGTTATCATCGACGCCATGGATGTTTCTCGGGGCATTGGAATACGATACCTGTGGGTTGATGCCTTGTGTATAATCCAAGACGACCCCGCGACCAAAGGCCGACTCATCAATTCCATGGACCAGGTCTACGGCAGATCCTTCTTCACCATCATAGTCGGGTCTGAATCCGACTCAACACAGAATTACGGTATCCCTGGCATCAACGGACTTCCTAGGGCCAACGAGCAACTCTCGGCGCAGGTGGAGGGGCTCGGTTTACTCGTCGCCCTGCCTAACTACGACGATGCCCTAGATCGCAGTCGCTGGTCGAAGCGTGGTTGGACATTTCAGGAAGGCATCCTTTCTCCCCGATGTCTGGTATTCACGGACTATCAGATGTATTTCCGCTGCCCGCACGATTCGCGTTGCGAAGATGTCCAGGCCGAAGGGACGGAACGGTTCGAGCAGCACGCCGCCAAGCCCATCGAGCGCCGGGGCCAGATCGACTTTCTTGCGAACTCTGCGTTCCTTTCCAAGGTGTCGTCGCACCAGAGTTTCCGAGAGTACGCCCTGCTCGTATCAGGGTACAGCTCGAGAAGCCTGACTTTCGATACGGACGTCCTCAACGCCTTCACCGGCGTCATGCGCCGACTCGCGCCCCATATCGGACCGCGCGGCTTCTTCTTCGCCATGCCAACGGATCATTTTGATGCGGCTCTACTGTGGTATCCGATCGACCAACAGCAGCGGCGCTTGGAGGCTGAAAACGCAGTGGGATTGATGCGGCTGCCGACGTGGTGTTGGGCAGCGTGGAAGGGCAAAGTCGACTACCAGACTGACATGATGGCATATCACGACACGGAGAGTGTGTTGACAATGGTTCAATGGTGGTCGAGAAGTGAAGAGACCTTGCGGCCCATCAGAAACTACGCCGATATTATGCGCCCGGAGTGGGCTTTCAGTGATGGAATGTTACAAGCAAGCAGCACAGGGATCAGTCCCGGACCTCTGGTCTTTTGGGGGACGTGCCTCAAGTTCCGGGTCAACTCCCAGCCATTTCGGCTGTGGAACTGGCTCATCGACTACTTCCAGGAGCTGACATGCTTTACTATTCTGGACCATGACGGCGACGCGTGCGGAATGCTGCCCTCCCCTGACTGCTCCTGGGCAGATCGTCTCCCAGACCAGAGCGGAGATCAATTGTGCGAGTTCTTGCTGCTATCTTACGGCAACCAGTCAGGAGTCGATGGGATCACGGAGCGTAGTATATTTCTCCATTCAAAGTATAACACCGATGGGGCTTATCGATGTTTCTACTACGTCATGCTCGTGGAACATATCGGAGATGGGCAGTATGAGAGGAGAGGGATCGGTCGTATTCACCGTGATGCTGGGGATGAAGAGTTGTGGGACAGGTGGGAAAGAAAGATGATGATCTTGGTATGAGCTCTGCGTGCGAACTCTTACCTGTACAAACGTCCAGAGACGGTTGTGGATCTTTTTTCTTTTGTTTTTATATATAGGTAGACGAAGAGCCTTGAGGGGTGCGAAAAAACGATCAACTTTATTATATTTCAACTCTTGCAATTATCTTCCCAGTCTACCGTTACACTCAACTTTTGACGACACGGAGAAACAAAGAGATCATCTCAATTAGGCAGCTGGCTGATTTGTATCAAATCGATATCCCAGTGGGTGTTCATTACCCTGTCTGATTAATAAGTTAGGCAGGAAACCACCGGAAGTGCCAAATTCTGCTGTGAAATTCGTTGAGTCATCACAATTTCGAGCTTTGTAGCTTTGTTGAGGTAACACAGAGGAAACTTGAAAGAAGGCAATTTAACGGCTTTACGTTGCTTCTGGTAATTGAGCACTTTCATTCATTGGGAAGGCTTCGAAATGAGGTCACAATTGGATTCAAGCTAACTCGCCTCCCGGTCCCTTCCTTACGCCACCATTGATTGAAATATTGCTTTGAGGTTGGTTTCACCACAGTGATGCAAAAACATGATCGCAACAACCCTCATCATACGGGGGCTGTGCGCGTCATTAAGATTGTCCCCTGAGTCACTTGCTGTACTCCTCTCACTCATCACAATTGGAAACTACGATCGTTTTTGACATGAGAGGGAACAAATCCATGTGTCATATCGGATAATTGCCTATCGATCCTGTTTCCAGCCCAGGCTTCACCGAGAATGCGAGCCACTTGGATGACAAAAGACGAGCTCTAGGTTCTAAAGGGTCAGTTTCTAAATTGATCAGACTACTCCTACTACGAAGTGATTATCAAATTACTACCAAATAGATACAAGACCTACCATACTTGCCGACGTTGACAGTGTTACTTAAGTTGAACTTTTGGTTGTGTCTGTTTTAATTCCGTTGAAGGAAATAATGTTTACCGAAACCAGCGCCTTCTTTCCGTCACCCGAATACGGCCTTACATGCAATACATACGGCATCCCACCGGCTCGGCTCATGTCATCTTCAGATCTCAAGTTCCGTATGACCCCCATCACATCCGACGTCGGACGCAATGTCGTGTTGACCTTCCCTAAGTAGGATAGCCTATCTCTAGGATCCTGTATTTGATTCCATTTACCAGGACCAATATGTTCTGTACTGGATTCCGCTTGACGAACAGATACTATCCGAAGCGCATCATTACTGGTATCAGATAACGCAAAAAGCACGTCTCCAGTGTTACCCACCTTTGCTCCAAATCTTAGTCTTTGAGCGCTGTTTGTTGGCAAGAAATACCGATTGATTTCATTTGCCCGCCTCTAATTGGCCTTGTCTTCAGCTTGGCAAAAGTGGCGTCTTTCTGCAGTCAATTGAGTGATGGGATACAAGTCGGAGGGCTTCCATGGAGCTGTTCGACCAAATAGTATGTCGACGAAGACTCGGAGAATGCAAATTGTACCCAAGTTGATAAGTATTCTGCCAACACCCAAAATGTATCTTGTCAATCTTTCTGTGTGGATTGCCTTCATTGGGGTCGCCATGGGACAACGAAAATACGGCTTCAACCATCGCGACATAGTCAGAGACAGCGAGGTTGCGGCAAAACATTTCCCGGACACCGATATTGAGCTATTGTCGCCTGCCTTTCTTGATCCTGCGACCATTGCGCCAGGCTTTGCCAATGGAACTGAAAACCCGACGGACTTCAGTGTTCTCGGTAAGATTTGCCCAATCAGTCCGCAAAACTTTCAGGCAATGTGTTTGCGTGTTTGCTCACCTCATGATTTCGTCCAAGACGCTTTCATTCGATCACTGGCAGAGAAGAATCACTGGGCATATGATCGCTTCAACTTTACATCGGAAGAGGGGAGGCCGATCCCGTATCTCAAGTTGAGCCAGAAGCAACAAGCCAGCAACAACAGCAGAGTCCGCGTCTGGATCCAAGGTGCCGTCCACGGGGATGAGCCAGGAGCTGACCAAGCGGTTCTCGCCTTCCTCGGTGCTCTCGACGCCAACACAACTTGGGCTAACTCTTTGTTGGCGAAATTGGACATTTTCGTGGTGCCTCGGTACAATCCAGATGGTGTTTTCTATCTCCAAGACACTTTTGCGACGAATTATGACCCCAATCGCGACCACACGAAACTCGCAAGACAACACACTCGCAACATTAAGCGAATCTTCAATGACTTCGCACCTCATGTTGCCATTGACGTACACGAATACTCGGCTACGAGACAGTATGGCCGGTATCACCACGCCTCGGATGCACTCTTCGCTTCGGCCAAGAACCTGAACATCCACCCTGACATTCGCGATTTGTCTGAGAATCTCTTCGCCCCGGCCATTGGGAGTGCTCTCGAATCCCACGGTTTGCGATGGGAGCCCTACGTCACAGGGACTGCCAGCACCAACATTAGCTTCACGCCTACTTTCACCGAAGCCGGTTCAGACGCAAAGATCGGCCGCAACGGGATGGGCTTGACGCAATGCGTGGCATTCCTGTCGGAAACTCGCGGCATTCAACTCACAGACCAACACTTTCAACGGCGTGTCTCGACTGGTCTGACCACCATTTCCAGCATTGTGCAAACGGCGGCCGATCACGCGGACGAGGTTTACAGAGTTGTGGAGGAGAGCATCAGATCTTTTGCAGCGGACAATACGGCACCCGTCGTCGTCACAGACCGCACGAATCTCGTCACGAGGAACTTCACGTTGATCGATCTCACCGACGATTCCCTGGTCAAAGTTCCAGTTCCTTTCCGGTCAGCCACTCCCGTGACCGCGAACCTCACTCGGGCGAGACCGGAGGCCTGTCTCATCCCGTCAGGGTGGGCGGGCTTGGCGGATCGTCTTCGCGATCTCGGTCTGCATGTTGAGACGTTGCCGGAGTCGTGGGTTGGGTCGGTGGAGGCTCTGATCGTCAACTCGACCATTTTCGACAACGAGTACTATGAAGGGGCTGTTCGGGTGAGCTTGACATCGGTCCCTGCTCAAAAGAAAGTCAGACTCCCTGCAGGTAGCTTCCGAATCAGCGCTCGGCAGAAAAATGCAGCCTTGGCCTTTGTTACGTTGGAGCCGGAGAACATTGACTCTTTTGCTAGTTTCAACATTATCCCTCTAGCCGCCGGAGATGAGTACCCCGTGTACCGACTATTGCCGTAGTGTCATGGTAGACCCAGTAATAACACCATGTTATGAACTGTTGAGACTTCAAGTGACTGTTACAGACACCTAAGGGAAACACAACACCTTGGCGCACGTCTTCCGACCACGTCTCAAGAATTCATTGCAGGTTTTCCGGGTAGATCGAGTACAGATGCCTCTCGGAGTTGTCAACACAAGCTGCTCATCTGACGGTTCAAAGTGTTTCGGTTGGCCGACCAACCCAAAGAGTGACGACCATGTTCAGATGAACCAACAGACGAACTTTAGGCAGACATGCTCTGCATCCACTTTGAGTTACATCCACCTTCCGAAAAAGCTCTAGTGCACTGAAATGTTCCAAAAAGAGCCTCACGATGTTTGAGCCAACTCTCAACTCTTGACACACATTTCCCCCCAACATATCGCCTGCGCGACCATCTTCACAACGCCGCAAGCATGTACTCGACCCCAGAAGAGATCAAGGATGCCGTAGAAAAATACAAATCTCACATCGCATCGCACAACCGCCGTTTTATTGAGGTTCTCGGTACGTTAATCCACTCTCGGCCCAGCCCAAAATTGAAACCCTCCATAACTCAACCCGTCAGTGCCCCTGGTGACCCGAGCCGAGTTGGACCCAGACGACTGGGGAGATGACGACCCCAATGAGATCAGAATGCGGCCCTTCAAGAGCATTTTCGGGCTTGGTCTGGAAAAATATGCTTCGGTCCCGGAAGATGTGCTCACTCACTACGATAAACTCGCGTCTTTATACGACCTCGACGGATGCGGGGGGCCCCCGCCGACCCAAGAAGACGCCGAGAACCGAGCATCGTACTTTTCGCTCTTGGAGAAGGCTCTCAAGGAGAAATGCCTCGAAGAAGTCCGGGACACCATCACCGTCCCTCAAGAACTGCGCATCCTGGCGGAGCAAGTGTCGGCGCTCACTGGTCCCGGGCTGGGGGACGAGTACAGGTCGAGATACCAGGCCTACTTTTGGGCCGGCGCCTGGTGTGGTCCCCGCGCCGAGAGCGAGATCTACAAGTCCGTCAAGAGACCGGATGAGTGGAGCGTTAACGCCACATGGGAGTGTGCTGCTGGCTGGGAGCCGGGTGGTGGTTACGAATGTTTCTTTTACATTGTGTACTGCCGGAGGTCGCAACCGTCTCCGGATCCCGAGCCGTGGGCCTGGAGGTACATGGCCATGGGATACTACGACTCCGAAGTCTTCGACACCATTCCCGAGCTGCTTGCCTGGTACTGCAGGTATCGTGAAAGAGAAGTGCCCAAGGAAGACGATCTCGAAGTGGAAAATGTGCTGATGGGGATGGAATCTTACTGAAATGCATCGGATTGGGTCTTTTCAGAGTGAGGCTGCGAGTATAGTTAATGTGAGATAGCAACGTCGAAGAAAAGTCAGAAGCACGTGGTTTGGGTGTATCTTCGTGGTCGTGAGGGAACTCATGGCCTAGGCACACGTATCAGCAACTCAGCAACTCCCCGTCTTTGGAAATTCCGCGCGCCTACCAGGCTCTGATATGGCCAGCGAAGTCCATCAGAAAATGGGAATCGTCATCTCTTCATCGTTTCCCTACACGCTTTCTAGGAAAGTCCATAGCTCAGGGCGTGGTTCTACTGCCGACAGTCCTCGGTCCATTCTTGGCCAATCCCGAGCAAAGGTAGACATAACATTGAGGCTAGACAAGGACATCATCATCGTCTATCGAGATCCAGTCAGTTTAGCACAGTTTCATCTGGTTTCTGTGACTTCTTCAACGAACAATTCCGTTGTTGAAATAACTGGATTCGTCGAGTCAGGTCGCTCGCTCACGAGCTTGACACTATCTTAGGGGCAAGTTGCAACCGCGAACACCCCCTTCCATGACACACTAATACGCATAGAACAAAGTAGCCTCCTGGTCCGTTCTCCTAATCCTCCGGTTCTCCTTAACAAGCATCCACTTCATCAGCCACGCGCCAGCAGCACACGCAACGCAAAACGCCGCGCTGCTGGCCATCGGGATGACGTATCTCGGGGCATCGGACGTCGGCCACAGATACTATTATTTCTCAATCGTCAGTCACAAACTCTTCCCTTTAACAGAGAAAGAAAGGAGAGGAAACGGAAAGAAAACTCACCGGAGTCCAGATGAAGCTGACGCTCGCGCTCGTATTCACAATCGCCAGCGCCGACGCCTTCTTCTCCTTGGTCTGCCCGCACGTGCTCCCCACCCACCCCAGCAGGATCGAGTTCACCCCGTACGTCCCGATCGTGAAGACGCACATGGCGAAGTACCGCGCCCCGGTGTTCATCGTCGCGCACGCCAGCACGAACCCGAACAGCGCCACGGCCTTGGAAATGGTGATGTGCCACGTCCGCTCGTTGCGCCGCCCGGAGCTCCACGCCCAGGCGATCGACAGCACGCCGGCGACGAGGTACGGCGGGCACGTCAGAACCAGTGTGATGGTCGTGTCGAAGTTGAGCGTCTCGACGATGGTCGGGAAGAAGTTCTTGAACCCGTTCGTCGCCAGGTGCATGTGCTGCATGTAGATGAACACCCACACCTTGGGGTCGGCGAGGGCCTCCTTCAGCCCGCCCCAGGTGCTGCTCTGCAGCCGGCTGCCGACCGTGTCCCGGGCGATGCGGTCGTGCGCAAGCTGCCGCTGCTCGGGGGTCAGCCAGCGCGTCGTGAGCGGCTCGTCAGGGAGGGTGAAGCAGGCGATCATGGCGATGGCGAAGGTGACGGCGCCCTGGAGGATGAAGAGCCAGCGCCAGCCCTCGAGGCCGCGGACGCCTTCGAGCCCGTTGAAGACGCCCGCGGCGATGAGCCCCGCGAAGGCGGTGGCGAGGATGTTGCCCGAGTAGAGCACGCTGATGCGGGTGGCGAGCTCCTTGCGGGTGTAGAAGATGGACAGGATGTAGAGGGCGCCCGGGTAGTAGGGGGCCTCGACGACGCCGAGGAAGAAGCGCGTGAGGACGAGGCCGGTGTAGTCGTGGACGATGGCCGTGAGGGCGCTGACGACGGCCCAGGCCATCATGAACATGCCCATGTACCAGGACGGGCGGACGCGGGTGAGGATCATGTTGCTGGGGATCTGGCCGAGGATGTAGCCGACGAAGAGGATGGAGACGCAGGTGGAGTACTGCACGCTGCTGAGGCCGAGTTGCTTTTCGAGGCCGTTGAGGCGGGCGAGGGCGATGGCATTGCGGTCGAGGTAGCTGGTTTGGTCAGTCGGTGACAATTATTGGCAAAGTTGAAGAGGACTTACTTGAGCCAGTACATGAGCCAGAGGGTTGGCTGTACCGGTTAGCGACATGAGTTGAGGCGAGATCGATGCCACTCACCATGACCCAGAGATCCAGCTTCCGGACAAGTTTGATTTCCTCCGGGTCTGTCTTGGCCGCGGCGCCGGAGTAGTCGACAGCCGGGGCAACCCTCTTCTCGTCGTCCATCACATGAGAGTGTTCCTGGTGCAGCACCTGTTGCTTCTCAATGTCTGGCGTGGCTTGAGCCGGGCCTTCAGGGCGCGGGTCCGTGGAGGCCGTCATCGTCAGTCAATTGCTTTCTCTTCGGTGGTTGAACCTGAGCAAAGGACAACAAGACAGGAGTGATGTAGCGTCCAACTTGCGGCGACGGGGACAGCCCGTATTTGTCCTCGACAGCCTCCCCGGGCTCTCCCCCGCAAACCAACCCCGGATTTTGCATTCTTGGCTCGCGATATCTGTGGAGGAGGGGTGGCCTGCATGCCGTGGTGGGCCAGAGTGACGGCCGCACACTTGGTGTTGGGGAGATTTGATAAGTGCGGTCAAGGTCGCTCCTCGGCCTGCGGCGCCGAAGGCCGAAAAGGAGAGGAAACCTGGACAGCCAGCCAAGAGATCACCGCTTTTCCCCAAGTCCGCCCCCTCATCCCCCGCAGCTCCGGTGGATCGGGACACTCGAGGTGGAACCGGAGACGCAGCTCTTCTTATCCGTTCCTGTTGACAACCCAATCACGGCGATTCTCAAAGACATGCTCGACTTTCCTGTTGTATTTGCCGACTGGTCACTGGTGAGTGGTAAACTATTGGGGGACGTGTGGGGTGGTTTTCGGCCTCGGGTCCGCGCCGTCGTCTCGGCTTTGGAGGCCGCTCTGCTTCTCGCAGCGCCTCTGCATTCTGAACCAGGAGTCCGTGTAATCATGGTCTCGCGGGACATAGGCCGAGTCTGTCTGTCGCACGGAAACAGCCCAAGCCGCTCTTCAGGGACCCATGCAGACGGAAGTCATCCCCTTCGATGTCTGATTCAACTCGGCATTCAGTCCGCAATCGGCGGCATGTGACGATAATGAAGTGGATTGATCCTTCATTGCTTCCTTTCCCTGCAGCTTGTTCCGAAGATATCCGTCATTGCGCCCTTAGATGTAGAAAGTTAGATATCAAAGCTCCGTCACCACTTCCAACCTCCTGTACTACCTCCTTCACAGCTCGCCCACGCCCACGATGATCGAAAAACCTCCCATCCGAATCGGCAACGTCTCCGGCGCCACGGGCGACCACCCCCACGCCATGGCGCGCATGGTGCGCTCCGGCAACGTCCAGGTCATCACCGGCGACTGGCTCTCCGAGATGAACATCGCCTGGAACGCCATCACCAAGCGCGACGTCGACCCGAACCTCGGCTACGAGAACGGCTTCTACGAGCAGCTCGAGGACTGCCTCGACGACATCATGGCCAGGGACATGCGCGTCGTCACCAACGCCGGCGCGCTCAACACCACGGCGCTCTTCGAAAAGACCAAGGCGCTGTGCAGACGAAAGGGATACCCGGAGAGCGCCGTCGCAGCCGTCTTGGGCGACGACGTGTCCGGCTTGCTCGGGAGAAAGGACCTAAAGTTCCCGCACCTAGACCACCCCGACACCTCCCTCGACGACTGGGGCTTCGAGCCGTGCTGCGGCAATGCGTACATCGGCTGCTGGGGAATCGTCGAGGCCCTCCGAGCGGGTGCGCGGATAGTCATCTGCGGGCGGTGCACCGACGCGTCGCCGGTCATGGGCGCCGCGGCCTGGTACTACGGCTGGCGGCGCGATCAGTACCAGGAGCTCGCTGGAGCGTTGCTGGCGGCGCACCTGATCGAGTGCGGACCGTACGTCGTCGGCGCCAACTTCTCCGGCTTTAAGGACTTCCTCCCGGAGCTCGTGGACCTCGCCTTCCCCGTCGCCGAAATCAGCCGCGACGGCGAGTGCGTCATCAGCAAGACGGCAGAAGGCGGTGGACGCGTCACGCGACACACGGTCACGGCTCAGCTGCTGTATGAGCTGCAGGGGCACCTATATCTCAACCCGGATGTGGTCGGAGATCTGTCCGGGGTCTGCGTGGAGGAGCAGTCCGGCTTCGACGAAGATCGCGTGCGGGTTTGGGGGGTCAAAGGCCTTCCTCCGCCGCCGACGACGAAAGTCATGTTCGCTGCGGAGGGCGGATATCAAGCTGAGGCGACGTTCTATATCAACGGACTGGACGTGGACGAGAAGGTGGCCATGATGAAGAACCAGCTGACGTACATGTTCAAAGACTGCAACTTCAGCCGGCTCAGCATGGAGCAGTATGGCACGCAGGCGCAGAATCCAAGTTCGCAGCAGGCTGGGACCGTCCAGCTGCGGGTGTTTGCGCAGGCGCGGAGAAAGGAGGACATTGCGGCCGTCAAGTTCAAGATTCCGATCTACGCCGTAAGGATGCAGAGTTATCCAGGATACCACATGTCGCTTGATTTCCGGACGATGGATCCGAAGCCGTTTATGGAAATGTTCCCGGCTCTGATACCGCAATCAGCCATCGATCATCGGGTTCTTTTAGGCACTGGCGAGCTGATACCGGTAGAGGCACCGGAAGAGACTATCGTGTATAAAGTCGCTCGGCCGTCTGCTGATACCACGGACCCGGTAGATCTTGTGTCTCTGGGGCCGACGGATTTTGTCCCCTTGGGAAGCATCGTCCACGCCCGGTCTGGTGATAAAGCGGACAACTCGAACGTGGGATTCTTCGTCCGGAACGAAGACGAGTATCCGTGGCTTCGGACCCTGTTGACTGTTTCTCGGCTTAAGCAACTGCTGGGCGACGACTGGTACAAGAGTAATCCCAATCGACGGGTCGAACGCGTCGAGTTCCCCGGCATCAACGCCGTGCATTTGTGAGTAAATGGATTCTGGCAAACGACGTAGCTAACCAGATATCAGCCGCATTCTTGATAATTTGAACGGTGGAATTGCGTCTTCAGATAGAATTGATGGTTTGGGTAAAGGTATTGCTGAGTACTTACGCAGCCGACACGTTGAAGTGCCTCGACGTTTTCTCGAGAGAGGCCGGATATGACGGGATCATAGACTGTAAAAACTCATGTAAACTTACGGGGCCATCTCCTCCGTCTAATTAGAAATACCGGCTCGGAGTTTCGCCAAGCCCAAAAAGCCAGTCTTGGGAAAGCTGGGCGATGGCGTCGCTGTGATACTGGTCGTAGCAGATGTTCTGCAGATCTCCAAAGCAGTCCCGAAGCGTCTCATCAACCGTCATGTTGACAAAATTCTGGCTCGATCCGTGCCCGTACATGGCATCCGCCAGGTTCATGTCCACGGGTTGGGTCAGATGGCCGACTTCTCCGGCGGACTGTGGAGGGAAACTCATGGCTGTCGCTGGGGGATGCGCGCTCTGTGCCTCGACCACGTCTGCAACAACGGCATCGCTCAAGCGGTCGAATACTTCGGAGCAGTTTCGCGCCATGGCCCATCTCTCGGATAGAGCAACCAAGACCTTGGAGCAGGCTCGCGTGTCGTTGACCACTTGGCTGATTGTCGGCGTCGATCGCAGGTTCGCGGCAGTTATGCTTCCATTTGGAACGGGCCGGTTCTGAACATGTTGGAGATGGTTGCGAAGCGCATAAATATAGGATAGACCGGCGATGAAGATGGAGTGCAAGGTGACCCACGAGTAGTTGATCTTTCTCGAGCGGTGCAGATTGGCGTAGAGCTTGATTGCTTCTTGCGACGAGTCGAACATGTGCTGGAGCACATTGCTATTCCGTGAAGCGTCGCAAATCGACGGTGAGGGGCGGAACAGCATCAAGATTCCGTTGTGGTACAAGAGATTGTACCACTCTTCCGAGCGGAAGCTGGATCGGCTCGCCGGAGAGGCGAGCGGCACATCTGCTGGTATGAGCGGGAGACTTGGTGTCCCCGCACGCCAGGCCTGGAGCTCCTCGGCTAAAGCGTCCCGGGTGCTCTCGTACGTGACGCTGGACTCTCTGGTGGTGAGAGTGTTCCGATGGAGCGAGTTGAGGATCTTGCCGCAGATCAGCCTGTATCGCACAATGTGGACAAAGACTGCGGTCCCCAGGTGCCATTCGGGTGTCCCGAAAGACGCGGTGGACAGTGAGCGATTGAGAGGGACACTGGCTGTGGGCTGCTCGACTTGTGGCAGCTCTGTATCGATATCGTCGAGCTGGATGGCTAGCGGGCGTCCGAGGATGAGGCTGGCGATGCGATCCATGGAAACCACGGTCCAGAAGCATCTCCGTTTGATCTCCAGATCTTCCCGCCTCGCGTCGCTGTCGCTGTCTCCGTCGCTGCCGTCACGCGTCTGCGGTGTGGTGTACGTCGACGCCTTGTGCAGCCCAAGCTCGAAGCACGTCCTCGCAGCTACCCCGATCAGATGCCACACGCTCGTGCTGGTGTCATGCGATGTCGTCCCCATTCTGTATTGGCAGATGAGCAGCAGGGCCTGCAGCGCCGTGATGCCTCCACGTGCGAGGACGTCGACAAGACGCGTCATGGCGCGATTGTAGTGGACTTCGGCGTCCCAGATCCCGTTCCAGTTGAGCTTGTACACCTGAGCCGTCCCGATTGCAAGTGTCATGTCGATGAGGAAGCCGTCCACGGGATTGACAGCATCGGGGCTGCTCGCCTCGTACACCGCCTCCAGCGCTCTATCCAACGCATTGGGTGAGAGGAACGGATAGCATAGTCGATCATGGCTGCAGTACGCGTCGAGGATCTCGGCGGCCATGCTCCTCGGAGGGAGTCCGGAGACGGAATTGAGCGCGAAACTGCCCGTCCGACCGTCTCGTGCCGACGATAATCCCGAGTGTTGTCCAGGTACATGGAAAGTCGGCGCGGCAGGCTGGTTCTGCGACTGCAGCAAGTTGGCGAGGAAGAGACCACTGGTAGAGCCGACAAAGTCCCTCCCGCCGCCGGCGCTCAACGAGAGATGGATGACCTGGCTCGCTATCTCGTTGCTCCCCACTGGCGCTCGAGTTTCCTCCGTCTGCAGTCCCAGACTTGAAGAGGTAGCTGGCGTGGCGAGTCTGTCATCATTGCTGGCCGTCTGCTGCTGGGCTTCAGCAAGCCTTCCTGTCAATTCATCCTTGTCGGCCTGCAGGTCTCGAATCTTCTGCTCGAGTCTTTCGACATCCTGCCGTCTGAGCTCGATCTGGTGCTCCCTCGCGGCGTAAGTGCATTGCACGTTGATCCGGGCACATGGGGCACACGAAGGCCGCGTGCGGTCGCATCGGACCTTTCTGCGGTGGCAGCGTTGACACGCGCCAGTCCGGCTTGCAGAGCCGGGCGGCATTTAGTTCTGCCAGACTGGAGTCGGTGGATCGGTTGCTCAAAGGTGAACGGCTCGTGTTTGGAGGACGGGGACATGCATCATCATCATCAATGGCTCGCTTTCCGAGAGGTATGATTCCAGGACGTTGGTAAGTCCGGGGTGTTTGAAGGCGGGGGACTGAAACAGGGGCCTCTTAATCCCACCCCGCCCGGTCTCGGCTCCGCGAGCGGGTCCTGCCAGCAATCAAGCCGGCACTAGGTACTTCAGGACGGACATGGCTGGCGAGAAGAGTATTTGCTCGGACCAATAGGGCGTGTTCTTAATCAATGCGTAATCGTATTCTATGCGCGACCCGATGTGTTCTGCTCCAGTAATGCATGCTGCTCAATAACAAATACAACTCCGGCGGCACCACTCATGCGTTCCAGGCCCATGGCCATCCATAATGTACACCATAATGTGACAGGCTTCGCAGCCTTTCCGGCTCCAAAGCTTAGACGAAGAGCTTGCTGCCGTGGTACTTGGTCTCCTTGGTGTAGGTAGAGGCCACAGCAGTGTCGGTACGCTTAGGGAATCCCTTGAAGGAGACGGCGTACTTGGCCACGGAGTGGGCAACCAACTGGGAAATGTCAGTAAATGAAACGAGTGTCTGGAGTTGACTTTGCTCACCTTGGTGTTGATCTCCCACGCAGTCAAGTTGACGTTGCCGACATCGTCGCACAGCTGGTGGTAGCACGGGTCGTACCAGTCACCAGCCTTGCCGCCAAACTGCTTGGCCTCCTCCTTGGTCTTGATGCCCTCGGCGCCGGTGGCAATACCACCGCCCGGGATGCCGTTGCGGATGAAGGCATCGTAGTCGCTGCGACCGTCGAAGGGAATGAAAGTGTAGGGAAGATCGTGAGACTTGTACCAGTCAATGTACAGGTCACGCAGCTCCTCCGAGCCGGTGGGGTTCACGGCGTTGGTCGCGTTGTAGATCTGGTAGGCAAAGTTGGGGCTACCGAGCATGTCGTAGTCCATGAAGAGGCGAATCTTCTGGTTCTCCTCGGGAGACAGGACGGACACGTAGTAGTCGGAGCCAAGCAGGCCCTCCTCCTCGGCGGCCCACCAAGCAAAGCGCACGCAATTGTTGACGCTGAACTTGGTCAGTTGAGTGGCAATCTCGAGCAGAGTCAGACTGCCGGAGCCGTCGTCGTTGATGCCAGGGCCCTCGGCAACGCTGTCGCTGTGGCCGCCGAGCATGACGCAGTTGTCGGGGTCGCCCTCGGTGGTCTGGGCGAGGATGTTGGTGGTCTGAATGGTGTTGACAACAGCATCGATGTAGGCGATGGCATCAACGGAGTCGCCGCCACGGAGCTTCTTGAGAATAGGCTCGGCGTCGTCGCCGCCAAGGCCGAAGGTTGCAATATGATCGGGAGAAGGAGTACCAAGAGTACCATGGACGGTCTCGCTCTCGTAGTTGTACACGACTGCGGCGACTGCGCCTGCCTTGCCGGCAAGCTCGCTCTTGGTGCCGAAGGGGCACGTGCCGCGGAGAATGAAGGCGATGTTGCCGCTCACCTCAGCGGGGTAGTCGGACGCATCGCAGCCGTCGTTCTTGACGAGGACAAGGTCGCCGTGGACAGGCTCCTTGTTCTTGGTGGGGGGCGTCAAGGACATGGGCGAGGCAGACTTGGGCACCTGGTCGCCGATGACGAGGCGCGACTCAAAGACATTGCCCGAGACGGCGGGGAAGGTCTGGTTCCAGACCTTGTAGTAGTCGCCCAGCTTGGCGAGGTTGAAGTAGATATACTCGAGAGTTCCGAGATGGCCTATGTAGATGGTGAGCACGCGCGACGCAGAGTGACTGGAGTGGTGGTTTGGCCCACGTACCATCGCTGCCGATAACGCGGGTGGGATGGTTGTACTCGCCCTCGCCCAGCTTGGCGATCTCGTACAGCTCCTTTGCGCGGGCAAGGAGGTTGTCGGAGCTGATGGTGTCCTGCAGAGCCTCGGTCTCGACCAAAGGCCTCTTGGAGGCGGTGGACGAGGTCGACGGAGAGGTAGAGATAAGCGGCGCCTCGTCGGCAATCAGCGGCGCCTGCTCTCCAGGTACCTGCACCTGCATCTGCAAGGCGGAAGCACCACCAAGCAGGGCCAAAGCGGCCAATTGAAGTCGGCGAGATCCCGCCATTGTGTCTTGCTCGGTCCACGGACAAAACCGTGTGTGTGCTGAGCTGAGGTTGAGACGAGGTCGCGAGCTGTGACGGAGAGGATGTGTCACAGACGTCAAGTCAGGTACCTAGGAAGGAAGGCACGGTCGGCGCTGGTGCGATAGAGGCCCGATATCGCGAATCGGTTAGTCATCTGCCGAGGCCGTCGCAGCTCTTATCTTATCGGAGCTGCTGAGGTACCTGCTTACCTAAGGCGGTCCCAGATAAGACACCTGCACCGTGCGACCACGGCCAGGGCAGCTCGTGTTTGCACCTGGATGGCCCCTCGCTTCCCACCAAATTACGTATCTCGTGCAGATTGCAGCTGTCAAGGGCCGCCAAGGGCCACCAAGGGCCACCAAGGGCCACCACTACCGCCCGATCGTCACCTGCTAAGACCCCGACACCCCTGCCGGCGAGTTATTCCAGGGGCCAAGCCCCCCCGAGATGCGCATGTTTTCATAGGGGGAAATCAGGACACAGTGGACACCTGCCTGAGCTGAGCCCCCGGGGGGTTACCTAAGTTTGTCGCTGGCAAACCGCTGGCCGCTGCAAAGTGCCTTCGGGTCCCGCGTCCCGCGTCCTCCAGCGCCAGACTTGGGACGAAGACGAGGCACGATCCGTCTCTCCCCGTCCGTACCTCGCTCCCTTGTTCTTAATTCTGCGCTTCTTTCCTCGGGGGGGATTTTCCACCTCTTCCACCATCTGCATCCCCGTCGTGCAGAGGTAGCCATGATACTGAGCTGGACCGCGCCAACGACGACCGTCCAGAATGGGTGATACAGGAGCTTCCGGAGCTTGGGCGAGAGGTGCGTCGCAGCAGCGCAGTGGACGGCTTCCACGGGCACAAAGCTGGAGGGCCGAGACATCCGTTCGTTCGTGAGCTGACTTTGCCGTCTTCGGATGCCACAGACGCCGCCTCGTGGGCCTCGATACCGACCGAATTCCTGCTCGCCGAGCTCTCGAAGCGACACGGCCATGCGGCAGCCACCGAAGACGCCGGCGCCGGCGCCGGCGCGGCCAAGCCGCAATGCGGCTCCTCGAGGCGGGAGTCCTACGACACGCCGTTGCATATTGGCGCGCTGGTCTTGATTCTGGCATTGAGCACGATTTGTGAGTGGGAGGCCGTGGTGGAAGATGACAGCGCACCGAGATGCAAGTCTTGGTTATCATCGCCACAAATTAACAACGCCCGGAACAAATTTGCTGACCAGAGACATCAGCCTGCGGAATTCCCCTGCTCCCCCGAAGATCCTCGAAAGGCCGGCCTCAGAGCAGGATAATATTTTACTGCCAGCACTTTGGCACCGGCGTGCTCCTCGCCACGTCCTTCGTCCACCTCCTCCCGACTGCATTCACCTCCCTCACCGACCCATGTCTCCCTTCCATATTCAACAAAGGCTACCCGCAGATGGCCGGCCTGGTCGCCATGGTGGCCGCTTTGTCCGTCGTCGCCCTCGAGTCCTACCTGGCCACCCGCGGCGCCGGCCACTCCCACTCCCACGGCCACGAGTACGAGTACTGGGACGAGGAAGACAATGACCCTCACGGCGGCCACGGTGTCGGCAGCCTCGCGTCGCACAGGGCCAACGCCCACCGGCCCTCCGACATAAACCTCGAACACATGGAGTCTACCCAGGGCCTGATGGCCGGCGCCTCGCCTCTGCCGAGCTCTACGCCCACACGAGCGAAGGCGAACACTCGGCTGCCCAACGAGCGCGACAGCTTCGACGACGACGCATCCGACATTGATCTCGACATAGACGAGCTAGACCCTGCGACTGCCGAAGGCCCAAGACGCCGGAGTTCTCCGGACGGCCATCCCAAGATCACCGTCACGCCCGGCGCACCGCAAATCATCACCGAAGAGGAGCAGACGAGACTCCTCCGCCAGTGCCTCCTCCTGGAAGGCGGCATTCTGTTCCACAGCGTCTTCATCGGCATGGCCATCTCGGTCGCCACTGGCCCGACCTTCATCGTCTTCCTCATCGCCATCAGCTTCCACCAGACCTTTGAGGGGCTCGCCCTCGGCAGCCGCATCGCTGCCATCCAGCTACCCAGGTCGTCGCTGCGACCGTGGCTCATGGTCCTCGCGTTCGGAGGAACGACGCCGCTTGGCCAGCTCATTGGGCTGATTGTGCATAACTTGTACGACCCCATGAGCCAAACGGGTCTGTTGATGGTGGGCTTCATGAACGCCATCTCGGCGGGGTTGCTTCTCTTTGCTGGGCTGGTCCAATTGCTGGCCGAGGACTTTTTATCAGAAAAGAGCTACAAGACGCTGCAGGGGAGGAAACGACTCAACGCGTATTTGGCTGTGATTGGCGGTGCCTCGCTCATGGCCATAGTTGGAGCTTTCGCATAGTTGCTTGCTTGTGGACAAGAGGTAATCATAGAATCTCACATCATTCACAAGAAATCCTGGGCCAAGTGTCTTGAAAATAAATACGTGATGCCATCCCGCCATAAGATCTGCTCCTGCCTCTCTCATGGAATCTCGTCTATGATGCTTTATGTTCTTTCCAAACTTGGCGTTCTCTCTACATAGCCCACCGTTGGGTAGAGGGGCAGCCCGAACAGCAGTGTTAAGACTATCTATAAAAAGCCAGAGGTTATACTTTCATCAGTTGGTCCGCAACAATATTTCTCTCCATATAGTCCCTGGAGGTGGTGAGCTTGGTGCAGTGTGGTGTGCATACTGCGAAAATCAGTAACAGAAGCCAGAGTCGTTTCTGAAATCACAGCCAGCTCTCCGACACATCTCATCCCCATCTCCTGACATTTCCGTCACCCGCCCGCTCTGGCCTTGACTTATTCAGCCGAGTATTGCTTCGACCTTTGTAATGACACACTTAATCGGCGTCTCGGGATAACGAGAGAAAGTATAGCCCCCGTGCTGCCGCTGTGAGCATCCTTCGGAGTTATGATGCAGGAACTAAACGCGAAGATGACAGCTAGCAATCAGCTATGCGGGTCTAATTCATGGTTCAGCCTATGTTAAATATTGCTAAGACAGTACATCTAGCTGACCTTTTCACCTATTTACCTTTTGGGACTGAATTTTCTGCTAAGTAAATAAAGAGTAAGTTGTTAGGACAACTGCGGAAAGATGTTTCTGCGGGGCACAAACTTGCAGCCACCAATGTAGAACCGAGGGCATGCTCAAGCCCATTCATCCATCTTTCAGCTTCGAAGGCGGACTTTGTGTTCTTCTCGTGCTCATCGTGGCCGTCATGACGGCGGCTTTCATGCCGACACAATCTGTGTCGTAAATAATGACAGGCTCTTTGGTGTCTTGACCCGGGCGTGTTCTTGCCTCGGCTGAAACTACTTCAGCAGACGCAATGATACGGAAGCCCAGTCGTTCACATATCTAGCCTATAATTTGTTTTTAGTAAAGTATCACTGCTAGCATTTCGTTCTTACAAGATAAGGGCACCTATTGAGAAACTAACGAAGAAAGAACCGGCAGCTAGCATCTATGTTGCTTATCCTCCTTTTAACTAAGGTGAGGTGTATTTTCTAACTATAACATAATGTTCATCTTGCAATCACGGTCATTAGTTAGTTTCAGGACAATATATCTAGGTTTAGATCTAAGTACTCTATTCTAGTATCAAGGGACGTGATGGCCGGTCTGCTGAGGTATGACAAATAGGAAATGGAAATACTAAGAACGAGCTCTGGGCAATACTACCTTCGAAGGCGTCAACTGATCTCTCCAAGTTCGGTATCTCAAGCTTGCCCACTCGTCATCTTTCAAGTATAGAGATTGGTCACAGCTACCCTTAGGATAAAGAATGATTATACAGACTTGGATTGTCGAGGACGGTGGTATCGAACAAGATTGTACGGATAAGACATTGATTCTTCTATATCTTCAACCTAAACCTCAGTCTTAGTTAGGTAGGTACCCGGAGTAAACTTGCAGCTGCCAACCTCAACAGACCGCATCAGTACACCTGCAGGACGATGACTTCCACTCCAAGTGAAGGACGTCATGGGCACACGAGCCCTGACCAGCCCAGCCCTGGTCCGGGAGCACGGGAAGGCCGATACAATAGCTGCGACATGCTTGCCCACTCTTCACAGATCGAGCTGCCTCGAAACTCAGAGTCACATTACCATACAACAGATAGAATAACTACCATAGGCATACAGTATCCAGAAACAGTAAGTAGTTAAATCCCATCAACTCATCAAGTCATAAAACAATCCCCAGGCTCCAAAAAGAGCCAAGACCCCGGTACACAACAGTCTAGGCCCCAGAGGCACTACCATCACAAAGCCAAAAAGCAAAAGATAATGCGTCACAATCGCGGACGGGAATTGAGCCCGACGTGGGGGTCGAACCCACAACCTTGAGATTAAGAGTCTCACGCTCTACCGATTGAGCTAGCCGGGCAGATCTGGTGATCTGCCATGTGATGTTATTGCAGATTCATTCGGTTGAGTCATACATCAAGGCTGGGGGCCGTGATGCGAAGAGATTTTCATGCGGGTGGGGCCGGCCGTGCCCGGGGTCCACCGGAGGGGTGGAGGGTCCTCGACACGGGTGCCCCTCTTCGTCTGGGACGTGGTCCGAAAGATCCAGTCAGCAGTGATACGGTTGCCTCTGAAATGTTGTCGAAGTTGGAGCTGTTCATTGACGTCGTTGATGGCGGGGCAAAACATACGTAGGGTGAAACATATAGTCTTCGCGAACCTCGTGTTAATCGCCTTGGACTACCTAAGGCTAGTCCTTGCGCGTACTCATTAGAAGACACTTGTAGTGTTGATGAATTCAGAAGAAATCGCCATGACCCAGAGTCTGGCTGAGTGGTACATTATTTGGGTTCCGATAGGCAATCGTGGCAGTAGAATCTAACTTACAGTTTTATATACAAGATTTGAACAACATAGCCATGTACATAGGCCTTACACCAGAATAAAAGCCGCCAGTTATCCGTATATCTACCCATTCAATTCTTTCAGCGTGGATTATAACCTTTGTCTGATGCCGTGGAGGCTATGTCCTATCTCAGTGTCTTCAAGGTGCTATCCATAGTTCACGTCAGGAAAATGCTGACCAACGTAGATTTAATATTCCGAGTTCAACTTGATCTAATCAAACTACGTTCTACTAAAGTACAAAACATCCGTTGGTCATTTTTTATTTCAACCTGAAAACTACCTTATTGATCTCGGTCGTTGATCACTGTTAACTGGGCTATTGATGCAACTGCCACCATACAAGTTAAGCTGGTTAGAGCAGGTCGTTGAGATTTCCTGGTGACTCCAAGGTATACAAACCGAATGGAGCGTCTTGAATGATTTCGTCTCGAATTGTATCTCCTTCACCAGCAGCCAGCAAGGTCAAGCCATGGCCTGAGCTGGAGTGTGGCTGACATACACCTTGAGCATGGAAGCCGGCCGTGACTCATTGGAGGCGTCGAGCATCTATAAAACACGGCTTCAGTCGCAGGCTTTCCTGCGTCGAAGTTGTTGCTTTGAAACCACTTGAGGTTCCTCAATTCTCCCCAGCAGTTCCCGCGACCGAACTCGTAGTCGGACTCGTCTCCCCTGAGCAATCGAGTGAGAGACAAGCCGTCGTGTTGATGATCTGCCAGAAGTGACTCCACCACCAGCCGATCGGTACGTACCGTCCCTCTTTCCCCCTCCAACCTCCAGGCCACCCCCCAGCACTAGACCATATTCAGGACGCCGCAGCGGTCGCCGAAGACTCACTAAGTATCTTAAAAACTTAGTAGTTTACTACCTACTTAAATACCTTTATAGATAACTACTAAAGTTAAATAATATAATATACTATAAAACTTATAAATAACTTTTATAATTTACTAAAAAATCTAAAAATAAAACTTTTAATTATTCTTATTATACCTTTAAATAAATT
>JAOWMA010000470.1:0-30148 GCA_025962755.1 Colletotrichum tropicicola
GTTAATAAGAGACTAACCTTTTAATATTATATTATATAACTATAATTATTTTTTCTTATTTATCCCTTTTATTATTCTTAAATATTTTAAAATATCTTAGTTATATATTAGTTAGATTATTAAAGTTAATAATATTTACTTAATAATAGTATATAAACTAATAAAAAAAGAGTCTTATTAAGTTAAACTTAGTATTTTATAAATATTATTATATATATACTCTTAACTACTTTAGTATATAGCCCCCTAAATAGGTGTACCTAGGGGCGGTAGGGGGGTAGGGGTGGGGGGGGGGTGTAGTGTAGTATTATAGCGTGGGGTGTGTGGCGTGCGGTGTGTGCCGGCGCCCCCGCGCCTCTGCGCCTGTCCTAAGACTCTCGTTCCGAGAGCACATTCATCTCCTGACAAAGTGAGCTGGCCAAACCTGTTACCAAAAGCCAAGGGTATCGTTCAAAACGCATTAGGTCTGGGCCGGTAACCTTCTTAGGGTATACATTGTGTATAATAAAAAATATAGACGCCCGAATAGGATGAACAAAAGAATATCCGAGGATCGGTCGAGTCTTTGTACTTCCGTGACCATGTGTTCAACACGTTCTGAGCGCTCAATTGGTCTTCTTACCGCGTTTGCTGAAGTGATCGGCTGATGATGTTATTTCTTCGGAGGATTTGCCACCTTATCATGAACATGGACTTCCGACATAAGCTCTCTCCATGCCCGCCTGCTGGATCAAGCCCAGTGCAAAAACAAAGCCAGCAGGCCGCAACATGACAGAGGCCGCCTCGTGGCACATACAAGAGCTTCTTCGTGTCCACTTCGAGGGGTTTGGCATCGCGTTGCCGCCATTTTTCCGGAGACAGAACGACCCTAGATTGGACTGGGGTTTGGGATGAACTTAAACTCGGGTCCCCCGTGCCCGGCTTCCCAAAGAGGCTGTATCAACGATACTGCCTTGAACCTACAGGCCGCATTTCCCCGCTTCCAAGGCGAGAGGCTTCTTGAACATTGTGTGGCCCTGTAGTTCAATCCGGTTGAGCTCTGGGAAGACCGAGACCAGACAGCGCCGCCCAATCCCAAGAAGCGCAGGCCGAGGTTGCCCTTTTGCACGACAAATCAACGGCTGTAAACTCTGTTCCTCCAATCTTCGCGACACGCTGTCCCTACCACTAATAAACTACCTTTCGCAGCCAAGACGGCCTGGAAACTGCCGGATGCAAATCCACACTGACGCTTCGATAAGGGACGGGCTTTTGCGAGGCGAAGATCCGGGGGTTTCGCGTGCTGCATGGTGCTTCACTACATATCAATGCCCCGTAACATGGAGCTTCAATCAATCGAGCCGCGGTAGAAAAACCCAAAAGCTCCGTCGTCCAAGCCGGATGCCGCAGGGGCCCTCTGCAACGTCATCCCCTAATTTTCAACTACACTCCCCGCCGAGAAACGGGATTGCGCGAGGAAGTTTCACTGCCTCAAATAGCATGCAAAGCTGGGTGCGTATATGATACCGACGGCATACGGTGCAGCTGGTCGGGGCTGCAAGTGAAACACGAATGTTATGCAAGAGTGAGGCCTTGGAGGGACTATAAGCCCATCAAGATAATGGAGGGCAACGCGCCGCGGTCGTCTGCTGAACGAGGCGTGCCGAGTCGCGGCGACCAATATACGTACGTCTGATGACCCTTGGGACAAAGTCTGTTTTTGTTTCAAGCAAGCAGATCGGAAATGTGGGCGTGGACCTCTGGCATGGGACGACGTTATGCGGGTAGTCGTGGCGGCGCCCGCCAAGCTCGGACTCCACGGCGCTCGCGGGGTCTCAGGTCGTCTGCATACCTCGGCCCAAGCCGGGGCACACGTCAATCGCAACACTACCAATAGCAAAGCCGCTCAGTTGCTCTCGGCTCCGGGCACAGGGTCAAGTCTGTGGCGCGTATGTCAAGCGCCCGTAGATCAAGCACGACACACATGTCCCACTAAGGCAGTTGTCCTGTTGCGGATCTGGATCTGCCATTCACCAATCCCCTAAAAATGTTGGCAACAAGCCCGAAACCACGACAGAAAACCAGTTGCGAAGCTGGCTGCTCATATTGGTGGAAGACGGCTTGCTCGGAGAGGGTTCAGGGTCCCAGGGACAAAGCAGAGACAATTTCAAACGAAGCTCATGAGACGAGAGCAGGGCACGCTCAGACAGACCCGGCGCGCCAGCACCGAAGAGTTCACGGGCGAGCCGCGAGCAAAGCTACCGAAACGCATCAGGTTATCCTGATTCGGGGGGCTGACTGATTATCCGGGGTGTCGTGTGAAACATGGTCAGATGGGACGAAGCAAGTTGAAGAGAACAGACGAACGAGAATAAGCAACCTTGAGGGGAGTTATACATGGATGCTCTAGCTGTCTCGTTTCCCCAATTGAGACGGAAGGCTGGGGAGGGTGTAGATATGGCGGAGATGAGGCCCGGGTGTAAGGTATGGCGCGATGGACAAAGAGAATTGGGTAGACTGGGATGTATGGACGGGAAAGGCATGGACGGGGATCCAGACTCGCAACGTTGGCAAACCGAGTTTTGGGGCCGCCGACGACGGTCCGGCTCAAAGAAGACGTGCCTGTGCCTGATGGTGCTGCAAACATCGGTATGGGTATGGGCTGAGAGGTTTTTGATCTCGGGGACAAGGGAAAGAGAAACGCGGTGGTGAGGCGTCAATGCTGGCGCATGCAATGGGCCGGGTCTGGACGGGCGGCAATCATGTTGGCGGGCGATGGAGAATTGGGGTTGCAGCAGACATGGGATTGGTCAAAGGCCAGGGACAAGGGGTTCCTGATCCGAAGTACTTGTACACCATGATGGTGATGAAGGGGACAAGGCCTCGATTCGGCAGATGCCGCAACGGCATGGCGACGGAGACGAGACGGAGATGGGCGCGCGCAGGCATTGTGAAGCTGAAGCAGCCCGCAGTGCGTAGTCCCGGGCGTGCTTCAGAAATCAGGGCGAACAGGGCCCGGCACACAGGGTGACAGGATTTGACAGGCATCCATGTTGAGATGTTGTGCCATGCCAGTGCTCAGCGTGCCTCGTGGGTTGATGACGGTCAGTAATGTGGTTTCGCGACCTGAAACCGACTGGACCGACGTTGCAGGCTGCATTCCACCGCGCAGATGGAAGAGCAGGCGTGCGATACTCGCGTGCAACATGGGGAGGCGTTCCAAAGTAGCACACGGACAGCAAGGTTGTCTTGACGGTTCCAGGTTCAATCCAGGTCAGGAGCAGAGGAGAGATGGCCGACAGGCTTCACGGTATTCTCGGTAATGGCGGGTGACCTGTGCCTGGGTGGGGCAAGGTCTACTAGGTGCCTTAGGTACCTAGGTACCTTAAGGTGGTATGTTCGGAGTGGTGGATTATCCATGCACAACCTGTTGGACGGTTCATAACTTTGACCACCTGACGACACCTGCCTCCGCGGGATCAGCCTGGTGTCGGCGTCTGTGCTGCGCTGCTCCTTCCGTTGCGGCTTGTGACTGAGGTGGCACCTGGGCCTGGGTTGTGACTTCCATGGTGCTGCCATGATCGCTGCAGCCGGCCGGCCGGCACGGCGGGCTGCCACATCAAGAACTGGAATGCGACGTGGAACTGGATTCAATGGCAAAATGGTTGCGAAGGCTCCAGCAGCAGGCGGAATGACAGCGTTGATTTTGATTGAGTTGTGGCTGTGACGGAAGCCCCAAGGCCCTAGGGGCGAATGCGAATCATATTGAAGTGGTCGTCATCTCAGCGGCCTCGGTCTGCCCACTCGCTCCTGACCAGCCCCCGGTCTGGGGGGTCCACACGTGCGGCTTCAGCTTACCTATTCAGAGCCACCTCGTCCATACCTACCTACCTGTATACTAGGTAGGTAAGGTACCTTAGGTTTGCACAACTCGCTGCACTGCCCCCCACCCCTGCTCCTGCCACCCAGATCACAGTGATCCAGGCCACTCGCGGTCCCGTCGGGTCGCCTCCTGCGCCGCCGGCCCAGGCGCCATTACCTACCTCGCTGCGAGCCTGTGTGTCCGGCGCTTCCACCACCACCACCACCACCAACCCAAAAAAAAAGTTCGACGTCTGCTGGTCCCTGTCACGCCTGCCCCGTCCAATGCCACCCATGTCATCCGCCCAGTTCCAGTCCTGGTCCTTGTCCCCGGCCCTCTCACCCTCTAGCTGTCTGCGCCTTGCCCTGTGCACCTGTGTTTGCCTCTGCCTCTGCACTCCCACACTCCTTGCCGCCTGGAAAAGACTCAAAGCCTTGGGTCCTCCGCTGCTCGGATTCACTACTCACTTTGTCCCTCCCTCCCTCCTCCTCGACCCTCATCGACTCTGCGCCGACCCCCTCTCGGTGTGCCCTGCCCGACACCAACCCCTCGCCATCCGACCGTCGCGATCTCGAATTTCCTCTCCGATAACGACCCAGCTTCCATCCGCGCTGTCCCTCCTGCTGCCTCAAACATCGAAACCAATCTCTTCGGGGGACAGAAAGAGCTGCTGCATCTCGACCTCGACATAACCGCCATGTCGTCGTGCTTAATCTGAGGCCCAAACGTGCCACCCCCATTTCGGCTCTTCCCACTGGCCCTTTGCGTTAGGTTGATTGTTACATTCAATCGATAGGCAGTCGCTCAGCGCCATCCCGCCCGATTGCTACCTTCATTGCTGTTACCTGCCGTTATCCCTCGCTCCCGCTGCTGCTTCCTCACAGGTGGTATCAGCTCTTGCCAGCAGTCTGTCTCACCACCTAACAATCCGAATTTCCCATCAAGAAAAAGGAGAAGAAAAAAAGCACCCCCTAGTGTCTGGTCGCTACTGTCTTGGGCCAATGCCGGCCTGACGACTTCGTCCGGAATGGATTCGTATGTCTCTCTTTCATTCGTTCAACAATTTCTTGTCCTTTCCCCCCGTCTTCACTTGCTGCAGATCAGGGCAACTATCCTCATAACATGGCCGTGACTGACCTCGCTTGGCACAGCTTCATTGCAGTTGCTGGCTGGGCTCAGCATGCAAGTCCTCAACCCTCCGGCAGATCCTTTGGCCATTTCCGATCCCTCTCTTCTATTGCCCGGTCTCCATCCCCCAGCCCTAAACCTACAAGAACAGCCGGCAAGGCACCTTCCGTTGCCGATCTCCCCATGACGTCTTCTTCAGTCGCCTCCTCCCCGTCTCTGCGTCCTACGCCCGCATCACCTCCAGATGATGACGGTGAACTGAGCACCCTACCCGATCCTCGCAGCCGTGCCATGAGTCCCGCCAGCGAAGCCGATGCAGTTCACCACCCCGATTTGAACGACGAAGTGGCAACCCTCAGCACTAAGCTCATCAATGCAATCAATCACCAGACAACTCTAGACGACACCCTTACAGCCACGAGACAGGAGTTGGAAAGAGCTCGCGAGCAGATCAAGCACTTGGAGGAGCAGAATGCGTCGCAGCGGGAAATGCTCGCTGGAGACATTTGGGTTCGACGGAAGACGGCCGAGGAAGAGAAGAGGATCATTTTGCTCAGAGTGAATCACGAGAAGAAGTTACGCGAAGACGTCGAAAAGGAAAAGAAGAGGATTGAGCAAGAGCTTGAAAACCTGACTACGGCGCTGTTTGAAGAGGCCAACAACATGGTCATTTCGGCCAAGGAGGAAGCGCGGGTGGAACAGGAAGCTCTGCAGCGAAAGAATGATAACTTGAGGTCTCAGTTGGGCGATATGGAGGCTCTTTTGACGTCCCAACAACGGCAGCTAGCCGATCTCAAGCAGGTTATGGAGCAAATGGCCCTCGAACGAGAGGATGCTACCACGGGCACTGCCCCGTCTTCGCCCGGCTTCAGCAAATCTGACTTCAAGGACGACGAACGCTCCGAGGGTGTTGCGGCTTCGCCTCTCACGGATCCAGCTTCGCCTACGTATCCAACAAGTCTCACTCATCTCATACAGCCCATTCTCAGAACCGACCTTGGCGCGTATGAGGACTTCGTCTCTTTGACGCGCCTGTCACGGAATCGTGCCGGGAGCCGCGTCTCGTCTGGCTCTTTCACTGGCCTGAGCGGTCTCGGTCTCGGCATGGGCGGCAGTACTTCGAGCGCTCATCCATCCAACGCCTCGACGGCGTCACTTTCTACCGCTGGAACCCCTGCCAACTCCTCACCCCAGACCCCGAACACTCCCGCTTCGGTCTCGAGCACAACTTCAACCAATCCAGGACCCCCCCCTCCGGCCCTCAAAGAAACAAAGTTTTTCAAGCGCGTCTTGGCCGAGGACGTCGAGCCCACACTTCGACTGGACATTGCTCCCGGACTTTCCTGGCTGGCTCGGCGGAGCGTCCTGAATGCAATGAGCGATGGTTCGATTGTAGTAGAACCCATACTTGCAAACGCACCGTTCGCCTCAATCGTCAAGCCGCAATACTATCCCTGTTCCTTGTGTGGCGATTCGCGCAAGGACGAGGAGCATTTGCGGACCTACCGGTTCCGCACGAGCGAGTCGGAGTCAGCACAGCGGTACCCTCTTTGCAGGTACTGTCTGGGACGCGTGAGGTCTACCTGCGACTTCCTGAACTTCCTGCGCATCCTGAAAGATGGTCACTGGCGTGCCGAAGATGCGGACGCCGAGAAAACAGCCTGGGAGGAGAGCGTTCGTCTGAGAGAGCAGATGTTTTGGTCTCGCATCGGTGGCGGTGTCGTTCAAACCAGCCATTCGGTAACTCAGGGGTTGGAAAAAAGTCCCAGACCAAGCCACGAATGTGAGACTAAGGAAGTGGAAGCACCGCGGACAACCACAACGGCGACGGCACCAGTGGAAGAAATCGAGGCATCTAGAGATAATGAAACCTCATCGGAAGAGACAGAGCTATCGAAGGACCTGGGAGCTACAGTTGCCCGTCCAGAAACCCCTTCACCAAGCCAGCGAAACTCGGGTCAGTCTCTGTCTACCGAAACAGCTACCAGTGGGGAGAAAGAGGGAGAGAAACGACTATCTCTGAGCATCCCGAACACCCCGGAACTGACTGCAGCCACTGCGTCCGATTAAACTAGTGTTACGCTCAAATCTTTACTCGTCGCTATTGCAAGAAAGGACGGCAGAGGATTGGCTTGAGAAACGACAAACCATCGACTTATCACCAACAACACCTAATTTTCGATATTGTATTAATAATTCCGGTTGCCACGAAGCTGAAAAGCTGGGGCTACTAATGATCCTAGCTGCATGGGGGAAAAGGCGGAGCCTGGGATGTGAGGGAGCCCAGGACGGGCCGAGGCACACGTCGACTGTTTATTGCGGGAATCGGCAATGGCGTTCTGGAGAAAAGCTGCGTTGCGGAAGGACCATCGACAATAACTGATGAGAGGGGTGGTGGGCTGTGGAGCAGGTATTCGTTAGACAAGCAAACTGGAATGACGGGACAGACACTAGAGCATACTGCACCGCAGTTAATAGCAGAGAAGATGATACCAAGGTCCCGCAATTCGATACATGACAGCCAGTGTTTGGTTCTTGTCTCTGTTCGACTCGTCAACATGGACTGCAGTGAACGTTCAATGATGTTGTGCAACAAATTACCACAGTGTACCGCAGCCATAGACCTGCTGGATGAATTTCTCAGGTGCGACCAAGCTTTACTCCGCCTTGCAACTGTCTTCGTCTCCGTTTCCATCCCGTAGAGGTAGGTCAACAACAATATGCATTTGAAGGTAAAGGTTGGGCCTAGTAGGGCCCTGTTTCTTTGCGTATTTCTCACTCAGAGATGGCCCGCATTACTACAAATTCAGAAAACATTCCGCCCAGGCTTTTGTATCGCTGGACGTGTCTTGTTTGGTCTTACAACAAATGAGATTTCGGTGAACTCCCACCCACCACCGCCTTTCTCGTCCTTAGTCCTTCTATCCCTTTCTTGGTACCCCTCATGCACATTTGCCATGAGGAACGAAATCAGGAACTCTGTCATGCTGGAATTGGAATAAAGTGAGTGCCCTCAGCATACGGATCACTTGCTCTCTGGTACCGTACTTGGCTCTCGACATTTATCAGTATTTCCGCCTCAGCGCATGTTATTCCTTGCCAAGGCATATCAAACCGTGACACAGTGCCCGGTCTGAGAGCCTATAATAACCTTTTCTTAATCCATCCAAGATCGGTACTTGCCCTCAAAGCTCTTCCTGAGCCGTGGCCTCCTTGCCACCGTCACTTGCCGGCTTGGCCTTCTTCTGTTCAGATTCCTTCTCACCCCTAATGCTCTCCGCAACCTCGGGGGCGACAGAATCCTCTGCCTTGTCGGAAGACTTGGTCTCCTGGTCCACACCCTGGACATCAGGATGAGGAGGTGCAACCTTACCCCCTTGGTCTTGACCAGGCTCTTGCGGCCACCCGCCGTCGGGAATCTGCACTTCGTTCCCACTTGCGTCGACGACGCGCGTCCGCGTCTCGTATTTTGTCTTGAATTCGACCTTGCCCTCCAAGGCCTTAACCTGTTCCTCGTCGAGAAGGTTGCCGTCCTGGTCACGGTATTCCACACGCTCCTCCCGGGAGAGGACCTTTTGACCCGGAGCTCCCGAGACGTCCGCCGCCGGGGGCTGCTCTTTCGGGATGTCGGCGACCGGAATTTGACCCACTTGTCCGCCGACCGGTGCCTGGGATTTGGCCGGTGTCGGGGTAGGCGCGGCAGATGTGCGCGTGAGCAGTTCCGAGTACTGAGAATACTGTGGCGCAAGAAATAGGTCAGCATCAATCTACGTTCACGTTCCTTGAATAACGCCGAGCCGAATCTCATCTCATTTGGCTATAGAATTCCTCGACAAAGACTGCAGCACAGGATCAAGCTCGTGCCGATCATTGCCAGTTATTATGAACCCCTCTGGGGCATTTGTCTTTCCGGTACCAAAACAGTCCTGTTACTCACATTGTCATGAAAAGTGTTGCAGTCGAAGTCCCACGTGTTGATCAGCTTCAGTCGGTTGCATTCGGCCTTCGTCCAGGGGTTACCGTAAGCCAGAGGCGAGAATAGCATGAAGACGGCGACTGTGATAGTCAAGAAAGCCACGGCACTGGCGCGGTTAATAACTGGGTTATTCCGGATGCCGGCGAACGATACACGGGCAGTGACGAAGTCGAAGACGGAACAAAACGCCATGACGGCAAAGTAGAGGGCCGGGAAGTAGTGGTGGAGGAAAAGTTGACGCTCCATCAGATAGAATGGGAAATAGTGGAAGGCCCAACCCAACACTGCAGTGCCAATCTCATAATCGAAACGCTTGAAGGTAACGTTGGCATAGTCATTGCAGCTGCGTTGCCACCGGAGGGTCGCGATACCCTTGAACAGAACGTAGACGACGATGGCAAGGGTAGAGCTCCACCAGACGATGGGGTTGCCCAACAAATAAATCTGGCGGTGGTCTTTACCCCAAAAATTGATACCACGTTTGAGGACCGGCCAAGAGGGAGGACGAGAATCCCAAGCATGGGATTCAACAAGACCGGCGTTGGTCTTCCACATGACCTTCTGTAGCTCCCAAAATTTGCCGAAGAAGCCAGGATGGCGGTAGTTGACCTTCTCAACATTGTCACCCGTCAATTGGGGATGTTCGTTGTACTCGATATACCACAAACTGTTGGGTAGAGTGCCTCCTCTTGCGCAAGTGACCTCCTGCTGCTCAGAAGCCCACTCAGGGAGCTTCACCTTGTGGGAGAAGAGAACACAGCCAGTCATGATGTGAACCAGTCTGAACTTAGTTTCGATCGTGCGAAGGCGCTCCCTGGACACGGGGCTGAGCGACTTCTTTTTGACAATCTCGATCTTGAACAAGTCATTGGCATCGCCCTCAAAGCCCTCGTAGCCATAAGCAGACACCTCGTTCTGCCAGTCCGCCTCTGTCACAGGGGGTCGAACATCGTGCGAGTGGAGGCGGCGGAACGTGGGCGTGTGATACAAGCGGACGACATCACCGTCCTTGATGTAAACGGGCTCCGGAAGATTGTCCCAAGCCAGAGTCCCGTTAATTTGCTCGCCGTTGATGCCGAGGGGTTGAGTCTGATTCTCGAGCAGCCACAAGTTGTTTTCGTCCTTGTGAGGATATAGGGTGATTTGCTGCTGCTTGCTACCAGTGGGGTACATGAGAGGGTGAGAGTGTAGGTAGCCGCCCTGAGTGTTCACATGTCTGATGCTGACACGGCTACCAAAAGCAACGTCGGCTGCAACGTCCTGCATGCCCTTGGAGTTCAGGGTCGACTGGAACTCGGAGCTCATGAACCCATCGCCATCGCCAGGGTTGACCAGGCAAAGAAAGTGAATAGCAAACATGGCCATGTAGAAACCGAACGGTATGATGATCAGACAGAAGGCACGAGCCATGAAATGCTTGGCCCAGATACGCTGGAATCGAATTAGTTCCCATTGGCCAGAACAGGACAGATGAACCAAGCGTACGTACCGGTGTGACGTTGTTGGTGTCGCCGAGAAGAACCCAAAGCTGAACCAGGGTCAAGCTTCCCACCCAGGCAATGGTGAAGAGACCAACCCACTTGATGCTGAATGTGACGCCGAGACCAAGGCCAGTCATGGCCAGCCAGAACCACCAGCTCAACTGGAAGGCTTTCTCAGGACCCTGCTCATGCTGATTCGTGAATGACTGGAAGGCCAGGGCGGTAAATGCGGTCGCAACCATCAGCGGGGAGTCGAGCAGAATCAGTCGCGCTTGGGTGAGGAGGCCGTTCTCTGGGTGGCCCTGTCAGTGATGCGTTGTGAAGTGGGCGTTGATGATTTTACATACCAAAGATGATCAGACCAGAGCCCATTAGGGCGGTTGTGGTTCGGCACCCGGTCGTCTTCAAAGTCAAAAACATGAGGGGCGCGAGGAGAATGCCGCAAATGGCAGGGAACATGCGCATGGCGACATAGGGGACGCCGGGTTCGAGATAGTCCTTGCCGATCTCCTTGAAGTCGAAGTCGCCGTTGAAGCCAGCCAACCAACCGGTCAAGGCAATCAGCATTTTGGCCAGAGGGGGATGTACGTCCATGAAGAATTTGCCCTTGATGTATTTCGAAGCGAAGCCGCCGAAGCTAGAGAAAGGAGATTAGAAAAAAAAAAGATACACGGAGGCATTCGGGGGCTCGTGGACTCACTGGACCTCGTCGAAGACGACGCTGGTGGGCTGGTAGATGCGGAACAACCGCACAGCAGCGGCGACGAGAGTCAAAAGGAGCATGATCTGGTAGTCGGACACGGGCAGGAGAAAGACATCGTTGTCGTTGACGCCGTCGGATTTGTAGCTCTTCTCGCGCTTGACGGGTGTCTTGCCATTTGCGCCATTGGCGCCGTTGGCAGGCTTCTCGAGCTTGGGGCTCGGAGGGCGAACGGCCTTCGTAGCAGCCATTGCGGTCAAGGGGATATCGGATAGCGGAGAAAGGTAGGCCGGGCGAAATGGAAGAGAGGCAGGCGAGGGACTCGTCCCCTCCAGTGCCGACGACGGCAATAAGCAGCGACGATGATGGTGGGAGTGCGATGCCTACACAGGTAGGGCAGCAGGGCAAGATTTTCTCGCGGCGATGTGGTCGCAGAGGAGAGGGAAAGAAATCAACGAGAGTCGAGAAGAAAGGACAAGCATTAAAAAGCCGTCATTCGTGCAAGGCAGGTTGACGGGCGACCCTGATGAATGGCCTCCAAGGGGAAGTTATGTCTAAGGTCTGGGGTGGAAAGGGAGGTTCAGGGAAAAAAAAGAAGTCAGGACAGTCCGGTCTGGTGACGGAAAGTTTGGCCGCGGAAGCTGATGACAGCTGGGGGAGGCCAGGCTGGAAGGGAGTACGGGATAAGGGGCAGGGTCGAAGTTGTAGCTTAAGTGGCCTCATCCCATGTGGTTTGACAGCCAGCAATTGGCTGAAGCTAGGACCAGCCTGGGACCTGCCTGGCTCTTTCGCTGTTGGCCCCTCCCCCCCTTGAGCGCCTTCCCACGCCCCTTCCCTTCCCACGATTCCCCATGGCCGAAGACCAATTGCGAGGGCGCGTCGGATGGTTGTGGACACGCTGGTGGGCGCGAACGGTCTGAAACTGCCCTGTCGTGAGCTGTTCGCTGCCCACTCACCTTGGGGACGCGTTGGTACATTGAGCGACCCCCCACTGATCCGCTGGTGCTGGGGGCCCATTCTGCCAGCTCATGGAGGCCACTTAACGCGGTCTGACGCCTGAGGTGGTAGTGTATGCATTTTGAGCGAGGTAGCATTGGCATCTCACACTGAAGAACCCCCCTGTGGCACATCGTAAGGCAGGTACCTACCCAAGGCAGCTCAAGCCCCAAAGTACCTACCTGCCTACCTTAGTGGAGGTAGGTACCTAGAAAAGCACGAAAGGAACCTAAGCCACTTAGGTAGGGACAGATAGCGTCAGCGCAGCACCTTCGACCACGAGAAGATTGCTGTGGCTGCTCTTGTTTCCGCGTCCATGTTTGGCCCGCCATGCCCACTCGGGATGCGATGTGGCCAGTGCACTGCCTCGACGAGGCTGAGGAAGGGGGGCAAAGGAAGAAAAGACGCCTACCAGCGCGTGCCTAGGTAGGTAAGGTGTACCTTAGGTACTTAGGTACCTAGGTTCCTAGGTTCCTATGTGAGCCACCTTACCTCCCTACCTCACACCAGGGCACCTGGGCCTTCCTTACTTACACATGGCAGCCAAAGCTCCGCATCCTTCATGCAATCGCGGTGGCCTCCCTTCATTCCTCTCCTCCCTCACTCGCATCGCACGCACTCCCTTGTCTCTTGCCCCGGACTTCGACCTGACTTGCCGGCAACTGGTTCGGCTACAGTTTAGCCAGCACCTAGCCAGCACCTAGCCAGCACCTAGCCAGCACCTAGCCAGCACCTAGCCAGCACCTAGCCAGCACCTAGCCAGCACCAACCCTTTTCCACTCGGCCGAACGTGCACACGGGTTGTCATCGCTCAACGACGAAGAATGAGGAAATTTCCAAGGTAAGTTCTATCTAAGGTACTTACCGAGGTACCTACCTGCCAGGTAAGGTGTGTACGTAGGTCCAAGGTAAGGTACCTACCTACCTCAAGGTACCTAAGGTAGGCAGAGGCAATTGTGGCCCGTGCATGCCCTGCTCACCGCTGACTAACAACACCATCCAGTCTGGGGTTGCCTGAGCGTCTTCGGAAAAAAGCACGCGGGCGCGCCTGGTCTGCTTTTTGACTTCCTGCAAGACTGCACGCGCCGCATCTTCCCATTTTCGCGCGCCTCCATACTCAATATGGCCACGCCCACAACCAACGGCGATCCCGCCGCTTCTCTTGACGAGCTGAAACCTCCCACTGGAGTCGTGCTCCCCCCCCGCGAAATCCGCAATGTCCTCGAGAAGACGGCAGGCTACGTCGCGCGAAATGGTCTGGTTTTCGAGGACAGGATCCGCGACAAGGAGCGCTCAAATCCCAAGTTCAGCTTTCTGAACAACGCCGATGCCTATCATGCCTACTACCAATGGCGGCTCGATGAGATCAAGGCTGGCCGCGGCACCGCCATCGCTGCTGGTCGCGTCAACGAAGCTGCTGCACCCGCCGAACAGAAACCCCAGGGCCCCCCCAAGCCGCCCGACTTTCAGTTTTCCGCCCGCATGCCCCGCATCAACCAAAAAGACCTCGAGGTCATTCGCCTGACTGCTCTTTTCGTGGCCAAGAACGGCCGCCAGTTCATGACCCAGCTCGCGCAGCGTGAGGCTGGAAACCCGCAGTTCCAGTTCCTCATCCCGAACCACACATTCCATAACTTCTTCCAGCATCAGGTCGATCAATACACGGCGTTGTTGAGGGCTAGTGGCTTGGGTGGTGAAGGCGGTAAATTGGAGCAGGAGCGCATCGCCCACCTTCGAAAGAACGTCGACGACAAGTACCATGTCCTGAGTCGCGCGAAGCAACGCGCCGAGTACTCCAAGTTCCAGGAATCGGAGAAGCAAAAGAAGGAGGAGGATGACCAGAAGAAGCGCATTGAGTTCGCTCGGATAGATTGGAACGATTTCGTCGTCGTCGAGACTATTGTTTTCACCGATGCCGACGAGCATGCAAACCTACCACCCCCGACGAATCTTTCTGAATTGCAGTATGCATCGCTCGAAGAGAGGAACAAGGCATCCATCAGTTCCAATCTCCGTATTGAGGAAGCCATGCCAGGCGAGGAAGACTTGGCCTACAACGCCTATCCTCAGACGTCCCACACGCTCCCAGTCCACACAGGATATGCGCCCCAGCAGCCATATCAAGCGCATGCGCCGGCAATACCTCAACCATACCAGAACGGTCCATCGCGCAGATCAGCAGAAGAAGAAGAGGAGGAGCGGAGGATCCAAGAGAGAACAGAAGCTCGCGCACGGGAGCAACAGGCCCGAGCCGAGGCTCGTGGTGGTACTGCCCCCATGAAGATTAAGGAGAACTACGTCCCAAGAGCACTTCAACGAGCTGCCAACAAGCAAAGTGTGCAGACGGCGCTGTGCCCGAATTGCAAGCAGCAAATTCCCATGAATGAGCTGGATGAACATATGCGAAGTAAGCCATTGTCGAAAAACTCCTTGTCGGCATTTAGCATCGGAACCATGCTAACTTTTTCGCCCCCGCAGTTGAATTACTGGACCCTCAATGGAAAGACCAGAAGGCCAAGGCGGAGGCCCGATACGCCACAACGAACTTGTCTACTGCCGATGTTGCCAACAACCTGAAGCGCTTGGCGAGTCAGCGAAGCGACGTCTTTGACGGTGTCACCGGGCAGCCTATAAGTGAGGAAGAAGTGGCCCGTCGCAAAAAGGCAGCGATTCACAGTTTTGACGGCAACCCCGACGGGAAGAGCCAGGCGCACATTAATCATTTGCATAGCCTGAATGTTGAGGAACAAATACGTGCGATTCACCAGAGGTTTGCGGACAAGAAATAAGGTGTCCCAGGTGGCAACTAGCGAGAACAGCACTCGATCAGCCCAGACACCAGACTGCCGCCGGTAAGAGACGAAGTGAGCTTACGTTCTCGAGTCGTCTGAGCGGCCAACAGTGAGCCAGCAGTTGCACCTGTAGGTCGTTGCGAGGGCCTGTTTTCGCACGAATAAAGATCGACTTGGAGGTGAGAACATTGGCGTTGATGTTTCCGTTCGCATAGGGCTTATACGATGTCCAGCACCTGCTTTTTACCCCGGTCACGGCCACTTGCTTCTAAGGATGTCGGTTGCCTTGCGGACGGGCCTTGGGCCCGACCAAATCGAGCTGCCGTGTCCGAAGTTTGGGCTCACATCATCTGGGCACATAGATTGTATGCGGTAAAGCAGAATTTGTACGTGTACATTGGCGCTGGCGAGGTCATCCAGAGGGATGAGACGGCCGTACAAGGGATCAGGTGCGATGCGCATGAGAAAACAGAATGACTTCAATGGTTCCGGGATCGCGTTCCTGATTTCAGTGTGACTTGTGATCTTGTCAAAATAACGCCATGGTTTCATTCAGGTGAGCATTTTACCGACTATGTAGCCGTGATCTCTGCCAACTCAGCGGTGAACGCCCAACTCGGACGCATTCTAGAAGTGTTCCCCCACCTGCTGAATCGGGCACAGCTGCCGCTCAGTCATATCGCGTGCCAAGGGGCGGCGCCCCCACAGACATTGGACGGGCTCAGCCTCGCTCATCCTACCTGGTATGTAATCGCTGGGGCAGCCTTTGCAGCGGCCTGCGGCCGGATACGTTGGGTTGGGTGGTGATTTCTCCCCCGCAATTCGCAGCTAAACACCATCCGAAAGCCTTCCATCGTAATCGGCCCCCTTCGCATCATTCCCCCACCTCCTCCCGCCACGGCTGATTCTCCCTTCCCCCCCCCCCCTCTCTTTTTCTCCTGCTACGTAAATCGCAGCAACCATCACCTCAACCTCAACTGACCATATCTTGTGCCAACGACACTTGGGTATCGCAACCGAATTACCCCGCTCTCACCGTTGTGCCCCGAGCACAGTGTCGTTCAGCGAGAAAAAGTCACGAGTGAAAGCGCAAAAGCCCGATACCGCGCGAGCGAAACAGACGTCGCACCTTGGCTCTCCGGGAACGAAAACCTCGACAAACGATCCCTCTCTACCCCGAGAAGCCGTCAATACGGATTCCGGCATCCAGAACGAAGCTCGCGCTACCGGCGCTGAGCCCACCTCTCCGACCTCTCCAACCTCTCCGACTGGATCGCAGGCGGGCAGCCAGGCCTCGCCGCGCTTCCACCGGCCCATCATGCAGGCTATGCCGGATACGCGACAGCAGTCGTTTGACGAAATATACGGACCGCCCGAGAACTTTCTCGAGATTGAGGTGAGCAGCAGCAGCGGCGGCGACAGCGACCGCGGCTACGACAACATTCCCGCGGAAACACACAAACGCATGCACCGAGGCGTATCTAACACCTTTCGCTCTCCCTCCCCAGGTCCGCAATCCCCGAACCCACGGCATGGGCCGCGGTATGTACACAGATTACGAGATTGTTTGCCGCACCAACATTCCCGCCTTCAAGCTCCGCGCCTCGAGCGTGCGACGCCGCTACTCCGACTTTGAGTACTTCCGCGACATCCTCGAGCGTGAGAGCGCCCGCGTCACTATTCCCCCGCTCCCTGGCAAGGTCTTTACGAACCGATTTAGCGACGACGTCATCGAGGGTCGCCGCGCCGGACTCGAGAAGTTCCTGCGCATCGTCGTTGGCCACCCACTCCTCCAGACAGGCAGCAAGGTCCTGGCTGCATTTGTGCAAGGTGTGTTCATTGCGTTTGCCGTCGGCTTTTGCCTCAGAGGAGGACAGGCTCGAAAACTCGAAGCACAAGAGAGAACAGTCTTTTGTCTAACTGGAGAAACAGACCCCAACTGGGACCGCAACGCGTGGTGACTGAAGCTCCGTGCCAACTGGCCCAGCACCTTCTCCACGTCGTCATCCTCGCGAATACCAAACAAATTGCGCAAACGACCGCCCAGACACCATCGCATCGACACACAGTTAGAAGGGCTAGGCAAGAGTTCCAAGCTGGTTGGAGGTGAATGACTCCCAAAAAAAAGAGAAGAAAAAGAAATGTGGGGTGATATCCAGAACCATGAGAAAGCGAATTGTGTCGCATCGAGGAAACCTCGGTTTGGATGATGATGATGACGGGCCAAGGGAAGATGACATTCCATGGCGGTAGTGGGTCGGGTTGGTGGTTGTCCTTGATTTGCGTTTGGCTTGTCGTTCGTTCTTCTTCTCCGTACCTATCCAGTAGTTGTTGCTTCTAGTTCCTGCGCTTGTAAGCCATAGCTTTTACTATCCCCGCGCCGAGCACGACACCCGCCGAGGCGGACAGCATCAGCGTTGCTTTTCTCCTCGAGGGGGGAGGTTGGCGTTTCAAAATTGATAACATGATTTAATCAAGTACTGCAGCCTTACACCCGCGGTGGGTTACAAATGACGTAGAGACGGTTCTCATAATCGAGTTGGGCCTGAACTTGCGTGATTGACCATCCGCGTCCTTGGAATTGATATCCTTTCCGTCCGCCTTGGCTCCCTTTAGCCCGATCTAAAAGTGCTTTCTTTGGCCTTTTCTTTTTGTTTATATACATTATTGTACACGGATGTCGTCCCTTTGCGGAAGCAAACATCCTGCAATACCTCAAGTGCGTGGTGTCTTTTTTTTGTTGTACATGGCGCCTCCTAATACGCCACCAGCTGCCGTCAAAATTTCCCGAGGCTCTTTGGATTTGATTTCCCGCGAATTCCCCCGCCCTTATGAACCTTATTACAAGTCTAGAGTCGCTCGCCCCGTATCGTACATCCGCGGTAAAACAAGGGATTTTGGTTTTGAATGTCATCATCATCGAAGACTTGTCGAGTAAACATGAGTGAGAAGGGAAGGGTGTCGGTGTGCAAATGCGGGTGAGTGTGAGTGTATCCGTCCCAAAGTCGCCGTCGTCGAGGACCGTCGATCGTGGTTTATAGTACAAAAAATACATCCAATGGAGGTTTCGCTTGTGGGTTGTCGTTTTGGTCGAGCTCTGTCTTGTCCAGCTATGGGACAAGCTGTGGTCGTCAACGGGGACCAAAGTCCAGCTTCTTTACAAGTTTGCGCCGGTTTTGGACGGAGTGTTGAACAGTCGGAGAATGCCTTCGTACATGCCGAACATGATGGCAGCGCTGGGCACCGTTCGCATGAGGTGAGGGGTGAGACCGCCGTAGAGACCCATGAAGCCCTCCTCAACCCAGACAAGGCGGAAACACTGGAAGAGGCCCGTGTACTTGAGCTGTCCATTGGCCATGGGAGCCTGTCGTAATCTCGTTCGCGCAACCTGTCATCTGCGGCGTTAGCATGGCGGCCTCGATCGACTCCTTGCCAAAACTCGACTGTTCGGGTTCGGGGCGAGTGAGAACATACCTCGTGCGGATACGCCAGAATGGCCGCAACTAACTTGGCACTGCCCGCAGCCCCTGCATTGCCCATCCAGTCCACGGTGCGATCCCAGAACGTCTTCTCCCGGCCGCTCTGGACGATGCGCTCCTCCCTCCGCGCCAACTCGTTCTTGATCTGTTCGTACAACACCCACTGCAGAGTGCTCTCAGCAACGCCGAGATAACTCGCGCTCATGCCCTTGTACAACCCCCGGATGCCCTCGGTGCGGAGCACCTGACGGATGCAATCCAGACTGTTGCGGTACTGCCGTTTGGCGACGCCACCGCTCTGCTCCGCCACGTTCTTGTCGAGTTGCAGCCGTGTTTTGACGAGCCAAATGGGGTTCGTCGCTGTGCTCGTCGTGATGCCCGCCACCACGCCAGCGGCCAAGTGAACCCATGCGGCCTCGTTGCCGCCGTTACCGTAGTCGGCGATGAGGCGTTTGCCATTGCCGTAGGTGTAAAAGTTGATGCTTCTCGCGGGAATTACGCCGATGAGATTGGGACCCAGGCCCTTGAACAGCGCGCGAGGACCCTCAATCTTATAGACGGAGCCGAGGATCTGGAATGTCTCCTTAAGGTGGAAGGCGGCGGCCCTGAGGGGGCTGAGGGCGCCGACAGCCTGGGCGCGGGCCTGGTGAGAGGCGCGTAGCTGAGCCTGGTAGAAATCGGATTGGAGGCGAGTCTTGAGAACGTCGAGGGGCGCCGTCAGGGTCGCGGCTGTCATGCCACCGACACTACATCACGAACGACATACGTTAGTCCCGGAATGGAAAATTTCCCTTCAACCCAAAGGAAAAGGGGGAACAAGGCCCAGACGTACCCGCCAGCAACGAAATGCACCCAAGACTTGGCAAATGGCGACTCCTTCCCATTCACGGTAGGGTTCTGTTTTGTGTCGGGGATGACGTCGCCCGTTTCTCTCGAGGTCGGATATGATGTTGTATCCGGGGCACGGCGAGGGGCCGGCCGGTCGCCTGCTGTAGACATGAATTCGGCGGACACGGGAGAATGGGCCATTAGTCAAAGTGGCGATCGAGCAGGACCTGCTGGTTTGAGAGCGAGAATGGACAGCCGTGGGCAGAAGGGAAAAAGAAAGGAGATCGCAGGCAATGCCTAGAGTTGTAATGCGTTGCGGGGCGACAGATGTCAACGTCTAGGAGCCGTTACGTCGATATCATGTCGTGGGAGCACAAGTAGGGAGTGGGTGGACGAGGGAAACGTGCAGCTAAGAGCCGTCATTGACGCTGCAACTTTTTTTTTCCCCTTCTCTGTCTGATAAGAACGCGCCACGCCGCGACCTCTCAGATTTGATCTTGATCCACTTTAACCTGGTGGTTACCTATGGTCCGTGCACGACTGTTTCGGCGGCTTGTATCCCACGTTTCTTCGGTGCTGTAATACCGAAGCCATCTCGACTAGCTTCACATCACCGGAGAACCACGTTCATAATAGACTTTTTTATTTATTTATACATATCATTATGAGTATCTTCTTTTAAGTTTGGTTCCCTGTTCGCAACTTGCAATGCGCCCCACACACACACACACACACACACACGCATACGCATACGCATACGCAAAAACATACACACACCACACGCACACATACACACCACACGTATGTTCGGATCCTTCAGTCAGTCGCTCTGCTCTACAGCAGGTACAAAACCGTATGCTAGGGTGAAAATTTCGGTCGTCGTCGCACCAGGGGGAACAAATCTTTCCATCCGCCACAGTCAGCTATCGCCCTGCAAGGTTGCTTGCTGGCGTGATGTTGGCATCTCGGGCATCGGCTGCTGCCGTTGCAGCCGATGCCATATGGCTCAGCAATAGATGATCTCTTTTCAAACTGGGGAGCTGCTCTCCCCGATGAGGCTCTGGCATCCACGGTTTGGGGTTGGAAGGGGCCTCTTGTTCCACGTCCATGAAGCTGCTCGTGCGGCTGCGAGACCCGGGTTCCAGCGGAGAGCGTTGTCCAAGTCCTTGTTGGCCGCGGCTGGCCGGCCGAGAAACCTCCCCCCCGGGCATAAGACTGGCCGACGGCGGCGGTTCGTCATTCAATCGGCCATCGTCTTGCGTAGGGTCGTATCGTAATGTTCTCACCGGCACGGGGTGTGCTGGGCTCGGTCCAACGTGTGCCTCTTCTGCACTGCTGCTCGCCTCGCGGTTCAGCCATGCAATCTCTTCCTCTGTAATGGTCTTCCAACCGCATTTGGCATGCTTCTTTGTGCAGCCCTGACAAGCAGTCAGGTGCTTGACACAAGGCGACTTGAGCCTGCGACAGCGATCGCACGGCGGCCAGATCTGATCTCCTTTGCTTAGCTTTTCTATCCGTGCGGTGATGATGCCTCGATGTGCAGAAGATGGATCGTATGAGGAGTCTCGCTGCGGTACGACAGGAACATGTGCCACTGGCGGGCGGCCCTGGAGAGGAAGCGAATGCGGGTGAGGATTGACCGCAGGCGGCGTGTGCTGCCCAGAATGTGTCGGGTCGAGGCCAGCGTTGGAGGGAACCCGAGGGGGGTAAGTCTGAGAAGAGGAGAGGAACTGCTGAAGTAGATCGGCGTGAAGATCGTAGCCCGAGCCGTGGCCAACATGGCGCTGAGAATGGTTGACGGGTTGAAATGCAGAGCTGCCGCCGGGCTGCTGGCCCGTGTGGCGGGAATTGATGGCGGCCTTTCGGCCGCTCAGATGGTAATTCAGCTGGCGAGCCCTCTTCGCAATCTCATCGGCTTTCTTGATGAGCACCTGCAGCCGCTGCTCGACTATTTCGAGGGTTGCCACTTCGGCCGTCTCGTCCTCCTCCAGAGGCGCTGTGGAGACCATGGAGAATCTGTCCAGAGCGCCGTTCATGATGAGGCGCCAGTCGTCTTCCAGAATCTGGACTTGGACTCCGTTAAGATAGAACTGGCAGGTACGCTCGCCATCGTGGCCGGTAGTCAAGACGAACTTTTCAGGGTTCGTCTTGGCAAACGTGACAATGTCCAGCCAACTCACGGAGGTCGCGCCGTATGCGGCCGGCGGGTTCGTAATGATGGGACCCTCAAAGGCGCCTTCCATGGCCTTGAGCAGGCGAGGGCCTGTGAGTTTGGCGCCCAGGTTGGCGGCGAGACTCTCATGTCTGTTGAGCACCCCTATACACATCGAGTGAGTCTTGGCATCCAGCATTAACAGGATAGATCAGCGGGGACTTGACTGTACCTTCATACTGATTCAACAAGCTCAGCACGTCGGAAAATGTGTCGGGCTCTCCCTGAATGAGCGTGAGCCTGCCAGCGCTGGCTTTGGACAGGTAGTTGATGATTGATGAATTGCCTTTACGAGACAATTAGTACTTGCTTTCGGAGAAGAGATGCACTGCGCGGGAGTGAGGCCGACGGGGGATCAGAACTGCAGGGCGGACGAATCAAGCACCGAAAAGGAGGGCGGACGGAGGGCGGGGCGCAGGTGAAGTGCAAACGGGCGGGATGCAGGACGACAAGAGGCGTAGACGGAGACGGAGACGGAGACGGAGACGGAGACGGGTGGAGGATGAGAACGAGGATGAGGAACGGGGCGGGAGGGAGAGGATTAACAAGGGCGGGCGGGCGGCGCTGGCAGGCAGGCCGGGGCGAGGGATCAATGGCGAGTCTAACCTCGATTGCCTCCGGGCGCGACGACAAGATGCAGATGCAGTTGATGGATGAGATCGACGGCTCATGCGTTCCGCTTGTCTTGTTCTTGTTGTTGTTGGAGTTCGGCATGGATCACACACACTGGCGCACCGCACATACCTGACTGAGGCGGAGGAGGCTGGGGGATGCGATCAGAATGGGCTGGCTGGCCGCCGCTGTCGTCTGCGTCCCGTTTCCGTTTATGGGGCTCTTGGGAATCCTGGGCATGCGCCATGGCGAGAAGGTCACCGGCGAGATGTGGATGGTCTCACGGCTGGAGTCGCAAGCTTGTTTTGTTCCCCCCCTCTCGCTCTGCCTGTCTCGTTTCTTGGCTCTCTCTCTTTCTGGCTGCGACCCTCCCCCGAGGAAAGAAAGGTACCAGAAAAGATGGGAATGACGAGGCTTGGGGTGTGAGACGGGATTAGGGAAGGGGAGGGGAGGGGAGGAAGACGGGTCTGAAGGCTAAAAAGCCCTGGAGCGTAGAAAGAGAGATCTGGAGTCTGGAAGTTGGTTAGTTCATGGCGAAGCAGCACCTTAAGAGGTGGCGAGCCGGGCAGTCAGGTCAGGGCAGGCGGGAGGAGAGAGGAATGCCTCAGGTAACGGGCGGGAGTTGGAGCTTGACTGGAGCAAGCCGCGAACGAAAGAGGAACGAGAGAATTGCTGATCGAGGGGAAGGGACAAGGCCGCAGAGCCAAGAAAGACGGGGGGTGGGGACGGTCGAGAGAGGAGGGAGGGGGACGGCGACGGACGGGGCCAGGGCCGGGAGTGGGGACGAGCTCGCTCGCTCGCAGCGAGAGAGCCCTCCACTGAGGTGGGCAGGGACACAATACCTTCCTTACCTTAGGTAAGGCGGCGGCGGGCGCAGCTGGCGGCGAAGAATGGTGGGTGTGGGTGTGGTGTGCAATTGCCCAACGGCAGGGGGAGTCCCGTCACGTCCCGTCTGCCAGGTGGCCTGCCGCCTGCGTGCCTGCCTGGCACCTGGGAGGCATTGGAACGGGACGCTGAGGTCGGGTGGGAGATGCAGCAGGGGCGGAGGTGTTCCACTGAACGGATGGGGCCGGGGGTGGGAGGGGCCCGGCGCCCTCTCTCGTTCGTCGGGAGGGAGGGAGCCTAAAAAGCTTGGGCAGACGGAACCCGAGGAGGGCGCGCTGAGAGAATGGCAAGCCAGCTCAAACCTCAAAGGGAAACGCCCGGTGAGCACCTCACGAGCGGGGACGGGAGGGAGCCCAAACCTCCAGGACGGACTCCAGCAGAGGCGGTGCACAGCCTGGAAACTGGGGAAATGGACGGGCGCCGCTGGGCCAGTTTGAGATGGATGGCGGCGTCCGCTCGAGACAGCCGCCATGGCACCTGATTCTCTTTGCCGCTGCCCCACCCCCTCAGGTCGCGATCCTCACCCGCTCTCCTGCTGGTTTGGGACACCGAGCCTCGAGCCGCAGGCCTGGACGGAAGGAACCCTTCTAGAACTGGCAGTGGAGGGGGGGGGGCCCGCAGGAAACACTTGAGACCCGACAGTTGGGAAGCTTCGTCTCCTTCGGACGGAGCGGAACGCGAGGAAGCTGGGAGGCATCAAACCTACGCCCGTCATCCTGGCGTACCTTCGTCGGCACCTTACCTACCTAAGGTACCTTACCTAGGTAAGGTAAGGTATCTTACTGCGCAAGTAGACGGTGCGTCTGAGTGAGTCTCTGTCCACCTCGGTGGGATAAGGTACCCGGCAACATCCTCCGTCGCACTGCCTGGGATGCTTGTCGAGATGCCGACCTCGTCTTGTTTCGGGGCGACTCAAGCAGCCACCTCCCGTCAAACCCAGCACAGCAGGCCCGGACCAGTGTCAAGCTGACCACCGGCCTCTCCTCATGTCCTTTCGATTCCCGAGTCTCAATCAATCACAGGCCGCGTCCGCCAACGACCCGACCAGACCACGAACCCCCCCGGCTCCTGACGTAAATCTTCGCGCGTCCTGCCTGGCGTTGCGTGGCACGGAGCGGCGCCAAGACACACAGGAAAGCAGAACAACGGCCGAACCAAACGCTGAGCCATGAACCTCACTGCAAATATATCGCTCACCACGCGTCCTGACCCGCGGCACTTGCTTCAGTTGCCTACACGAGAACCGGCCACCGCTGCCGTCGCATCTCTTCCGGCAACGCCCAGTGATTAGCGCCAAGACGACCCACTCAACCGTACTTGGGACACAATCTCGCCAGACACCGTTGTAATAGGGCAAGACCGAGAACAGCAAACAGGAGTGACATGGAACATTGGAAAGAATCTATCATCTCACCTTAGGTACCTACCTACCTACCTTAAGGCACTTACCTAAGGTGCCTAGGTACCTGAGGTAGCTTACACGCTGCGCCTCCTGCCCCGGAGGCATTGGCCAACTCGTGCAGAAGTGCCCCGCCAATCACGGAGCCCGGGACGGCGGGGAGTGGATCCGCCCCACTGCAGCCCGGACCAAGCTCAAGCTTTCATTTTCCTACCTACCTAGGTACCGATCTCACCCTCCGGTCGGCAGCCCAGAGCCAGCGATCCGGCGACACATCCATATCGCGACGACGTTAACCCAACCCCGCCGACATCACATCTTTCCTGCACGCGCACAACCCCCCATTCCGACGGCGAAACAAGGGTATCTACCGCGCGGCACACATACACATACACACACACACACACACACACGGGATTGCGACTGCCAGCCAATCGCAAACAAAACAATACAGAACAACCCCATTCAAAACCACCGACGCCGCCACCCCCGAACGCGCAATGGCGGACAGAGGCTCGCACAGAGGCGGCGGCCGAGGAGGCGGAGGCTACCGCGGAGGGCGGGGAGGAGGAGGAGGAGGAGGAGGCCGCGGCGGTGGTGGCGACCGCGGGGGAGGTCAGGGGTCCGGCGGCGACCGCGAAAGGCCCAAGAAGGAGAACATCCTCGACCTGTCAAAGTACATGGACAAGCAGATTACCGTCAAGTTCAACGGCGGACGCGAAGGTGAGCTTGTTTCCTTGCGAGGCATAATCTTCACTGCTCTCTTCCTCGTTGCAAACTTCTCGCTGACCTGAACGAAATGTGTAGTTACCGGCACCCTCAAAGGATACGATGCCTTGATGAACCTGGTCCTGGACGAAGTTCAGGAGGTCATGAGAGGTAGGCGCTGCTTCTCGCAGCTCGAGGACACGATCGCCGGCAGCTAACGGACGCTACTGCAACAGATGAGGAAGGCAACGAGACCACCCGATCCCTCGGCCTTGTTGTTGCCCGCGGCACTCTGCTCGTACTGGTGAGCCCCGTGGACGGCAGCGAGCCCATAGCCAACCCCTTTGCGCAACCCGAGGAGGAATGAAAGCACCCAACCCATGTCGTACTGGACTAGGAACGGAAATGACATGGTGATGTAGCGAGAGCACAAGAAGCGTGCCACACTTGGCATGTTTAGCACCGACGAGCAGAGAATATACCCACGGCGGCAGACATGAATCATGGTTACACGTCTAAACATGTTGATGCTGCTTGCTGAAGATAACCAAGTGAAAACTCTACTGCAGAGTGACGGCAACAACGCTGGCAGCAGTGTTATTCTGCCACTTTTAGGCATAGTCCTGGATATGACGTGTGATCGATCCGGTGGACTAATCGCGATCACCATGACCCCGCACATGATTAGAATAAAAAAAAAGGAAAAAATTTCTTTCGTTGCTATTTTCTCCGCGTCGCCTCGTCTACCTACATCTCAAGGGGGGTGGAGCCCCTGCATCCAGCAAGACCCCTTTTCTATGCCGCTCTTACTACGCTGCCAGCAATAGGTCCGATGTCGCTCCTATACGCTTGAACCGTGCAAAAAACTGCCATGCCGCAGCTCCCGTCACATTTCACGCGCAGATCCCGGCTCCAATCGTCCAGCCGTATTCCAATTCCGATAGACCAACGTCAGTACTTCTCGTGCCCAGGCATCGCATACCGTTTCTTTCAATCCGCTGTCCAAACTTCATTCCCCAAGTCCCAAGGACTTGAAATGCCGCTGCCCACGATGTCATTCCAGTGAAGCTGGTCGTTGCCGCCCGAACCCTCCCAACCCTAGTGTGAGGAACCCTGGAAGCCTCGAGTCGCTGGCTGTTTGCCCGCCTTGAGCAGCTCCCCAAAGGCGTTGCCGAGCTGCTTCTTTAGCTCCTTGAAACTGACCACGAAGTTGGTTTGCTCATCTCGGCTCGTCAAGCAGATCCTGTCGTCGCTGCCAGCGTCCAGCCTGTTGAGACAACGGATGATATGACCCATATCTACCACGGGGTTCCCGTTCGCGTCGACTTGGTGGAACACGTAATCGCGGAATAACTTCAACATGTATCTTTCGCCATTCTCGGACCATGCCCTGTCGCCGTCGAATTCCTGCCGCTCATTGACGGCACCAAGTTTGACCATCAGGCGTACCAGCCGGCCATTCTCCAGCTCCCTATACAGCTCCGACTTGAGCGTGTCTGCTTCGTGTAGGCTGGCGTCGAGAGTGGCCACCATGTGAACAGCGATGCCTCTCACGAATTCCTCGATTCCCTTGGGAGTTGCGCCTTGAGGTGCAGGCGTGAGGAGCCACAGAACAGTGTCAGTGATTTCTTTGGAATACGTCCGACTCATTTGCTCGATTAAACCTTTGAGCTGGCTCGGTGGCAAGTTAGTCAACTGGTTTGGCGGCGTGTTAGTCGCCAATGACAGGATCAACCTGCCGAAGTGGATCAAGTCCTCTTGTTGTAGCTCTTGAAGAGGCCGGCGCGCTTCGAAATGGACAACGTCCAAGATAGAGCAGGCGCCCAGACGGATGCGATTCTTGTCAGTGACTAAGATCTTGCTCATGTCAAGACACCGTGCGGCGAGATTCAAAGCATGAATGGCTTTCAACGCGTTTGCTATTTGCGAGACATAGCCCCACAAAACACTCTCCGAAATTGGCGTCTTCGCAGTGAACCGGTTGGCATGGGCGGTGCCGGCATGAGGAAAGTGCAACTCCGCAAGGGTCTTAGAGAGAGGATGATAGTCTTGTACGAAGAACAGAGAGCTATCGCCGAATGCCCGCGTGGTAAATGCGTCGTGAATCGTCACGACGTTGCCATTGTTAAGTCGTCGCCATTCCTTGACCGAGCGAATGGCTTGCTCATTCGTTAGACGGAAGCCTGATTGCGTCAGTTAGTTAGAGGCAAGGATATGTTGATTTGGGCGCATGCCTTCGAGTCTCCGGAGACAGTAAGTCCTGCCATTTTTGGACGATGTGGCCTTGTACACCCAGGTTGTGTATCCAAAAACGCTGGAGCTCTTCCGATGGCTGGTATCGAGAGGAACGAGCGAAAAATAATTATCCAACGGGGGCAGCGTAGAATCTACCAAGAAGTCAGCTTGCCGTTGTCATCCGGTAGACAGCTCGACATACTTGGCATGACTTGTTGAGTGGCCTCGGACCTGCGTTGCATGTCTTCGCGAAGCTTGTCTGGTATAAAGAAGTCGTGGACTTGTCTCTGAAAAGGGAGCAGGTCGTCTCTGTAAGGTCCCACGGGGGCATACAGGTGATATTGGAGCTACAAAAGTCAGTTCCCATCTGGCTATTCATCATCTCGCCATTGCTTACCGGCTGGAGAGGGGCGCTATAAGCATTTTGGTGTTGGAAAAAGGCAGCGCCTGAGCCTCCAAGACCAGTTGGGTCATCTGCATAAGGGTTGTATGGTGTTGCCGGCAAGGCCTGGCCAACGTTGGGCATGGTAAAGGGGTCATAAGACAGCCCCGAGTCGGAAGCCGCACCATTGGCGGTGATCTGGCGGGAAGTCAGTCACAGCTCATTAGAAGGGGGGTCTGCACAGGCTTCTTACACCAGTACTTAATTCAAAGTTTTGGGGGGTAAATTCTCGGAATGTCGCAGGGTTAAAGACCGTTGATGAGGCCTCGCCTTCCTGAGCTGCAGGTGTCGCAGCTACTCGTATGTTAACAATAGCACTGTAAAGTCCCAGGTCCAGGCAACTGACCGCCTGCTCCTCTTGGAGTGAAAACAGCGGCGCTCGCAGCTTGGGAAGAAAAGGTCGATTTCTTTGTAGGGGCGCCCAAGGCATTGGTGTTTGGGGATGCGGCTGAGGGCAGGCCAGCAGGAGTGAATGACGGTGAGTCGACATTGAGGGTCTTTCTTGCGCTACATGAGTTACAGTGTCAGCTCTGCTTAGGTACTTGAGTGTATAAGAATTGAGACGGGTGATCCAGGGACCCAGTGCTGGGGAACAAAGCCAGACAAGACGGGCTATGGCTGCATGACTGACTGCCAAACCCCGCTCAGTATTCAAGAGGAGAATTTGGCAAGGCATCCTCCGAAGACTGCTCCGGATACCAGGGTTTCAATGCCTCATGAGCCGAACTTCCATCTCAGCTAGCTGCAAAGACTTGGACGAGTGGGATGCTGCCAATGTTTTCTGCGCGCGTCATCACAGCGGGCCCAGCCACCAAGGCACTTCACATCCAACCCTCAGTACATGTCGCCTCCGGCCTCGTGGATGACTCCATTCCTGGTGTATGTTTTGAAGGTGGCCAGCCGCGGCGTAGTGTCAGACTGATCTACGGCCATGCCCATATCCTTTCCACCGTCGACGAGCGTCGGAAACGCGGGGGTTGACCATGGTTCTGGGTGCTCGTAGCAGCGGATTCCAGTTGGCTCGAGGCGAAGATAAAACGAAGGGAGTGTAGCGGACGGTGACCTACAAGTCTGACTGGCTACTCTGGCCCCCGGGGCTATTCTGGGCTGAGTTGGATCGGTTCTGGTCATGGTTGAAGGCGCATCCGGCGTTCTCGTATCGACAATGGCCGTATATCATGACGTTTCGGCATTGCGTATCTTTGTTCTCTGGGCCAATGGACAGAGAGTCAGCCATTCTGCATTGCGCAACTCGAGGGGGCTGGGGAGGGCGTCGACTCGCCTCGGGTTTTGGGCTTTGGCGACCCGACTTGTCGACGAAGGTCGGACTGTGGGTATCGCGAGGTGGCCATGATCAGTACGGTCGGAAGATGAAGGTTTCGCCCCCTAGGTCGACGCTACGACGTCTGCACAGAGTCAGCCAAATTCAAAGGCCATGGTCGCCGAGTCGGAGTCGTTGCCATGTGATGGGTTGAGCGCGCGCGCGCTGGGCGTGGAACCTGGGCTCTGGGCTGGGCGGGGGAGACGAAGGCGGGCAAAGAATGGCAGTAGAAGGACTGGAGCTCGCGTGGGGCTGCTCGCGCGAAGACGGACGAGGGCAGTAGTGTCGACAGTGTGCGTTAAGGTAGCATGGCATGGGCATTATTGGGCGGGCAGACGCACTTGATCCTTGCAGACATTTCCCATGGCTCGAACAATGTTGGTGGGGTAGGCGTCTCGGTCATGGACACGACGCGGGTGGATATTGGCGTCGAGGTCGGCCGTGGGCAATATTCCGAGTGAATGCAGAAAAAAAGATGAGGTAAGGCGACAGGAGGCCAGCTGGATGTGTAAGGTAAGTATAGGTTGGTTAGGTGGTTAGGTATGCGAAGAAGCCGGTGGGGGGCAGATACGGGACGATTATCCGCGCGCGCACCGCGGTACCTAGGTAGGTAAGGCAGAGGGGGGCGAGGGGGGAAATGACGAGGAAGACGGGAGGAGAGGTGAGGCAAGGCAAGGCAAGGAACGTCTGCAGCCCACCGCTCGAGAGGGACCAGCGGCGGCGGCACGGGGATCGGTTGGTAGGTATAGGGGGGACAACCTGGACAGCACTGGAGCCGGACAGGCAACTCCTTAGCGCTAGATTCGCAGCCGTCTCTCTACACAACCGCGCTAAAAAATGCTAGGGCCAACATACTTACAGTAGGCTGCCAAAAGTCCCGTGTAGTCGGCAGTTTCCCTACTAAAACATCATTTTTTATAATACTATAACTTTTTTAATTTAAACTTAAAAATTATAAAATTTTAAAAATAAATAAAACTTTTAATTTTTTATAAAATATATTTTTTATTTTATTTTTAAATACTTTTTTTAAGATATTTAGAAAATAAAAAAAAGAATTTAGAAAATTAAATTTTAGTAAATTATAAGAGACTTATAATAAATAAGAATTTT
>JAOWMA010000471.1:0-29941 GCA_025962755.1 Colletotrichum tropicicola
CCCCGCCCCCCCCCCCCCCCCCCCCCCCCCCCCCCCCCCCCCCCCCCCCCCCCCCCCCCCCCCCCCCCCCCCCCCCCCCCCCCCCCCCCCCCCCCCCCCCCCCCGTGGTTTTCACAACGAGAAAATCATAATCGGGGAGACTTTCAATCACTGCGAGGAATGAAGACATTAGAACCATGTTTCTTACAATACGAGCATCTCGGAAGAGGGATTGAGAAGGGCGTGGCTCTGTGGCCTCGCGAGCTCGAGCTCGTTACCTTGTTCGTGTGGCGATGGTGGCACTGGCCAGCGTGGCGAGATGATCGAGCCATGAAGCCAGAAGTTGCGGTGGTGGAGCGAGCTGGAGTCGAGGCTGGAGTCGAGGCTGAAGGATTGAGGTGCAAGGTGCCCGCCCCAAGCAGACGGGCCGGTGCCAGATGGCGCGTCTGAGGCACGGACCAGGCACTTGCAGGGACGTGAGGATGCACGCCTTACGAGAAGTACCGAGTCAGTGCGCCAAAGCCTCACCAGTGATGGGACTCCAGTTGCTTGTTCACCGACTCGATAGACAAGAAATTGTTGTATGGATGATTGACCCAAAATATTGGGGACGATGAACCCGACACTGCCGCAGCGGGGTTGGTGAAAGATGTTGTCGTGGACATCTGGTGGCCCAAGCCGGCTTTGTCGGCTGCCAGGACGGCAGCCTCATCGTGACAGCGGTCCACGACGGGAGATATCGCAGCGTTGGGCTGGCGGGTCAAAGTGATCGTCGACCGAGCCGCTATCACGTGGGGCCGCAGATCCATGGATGGGCTCAGCGGGGAGGTCCACTAATGCAAGAAATTCGATGTTTTTCAGGGGATTTTCGCATCGGATTTTTTGCACTCCAGTGGGGCACCGTTTGATTACGTAACGAACCACCGTCAGAACCGCACCTACATCCTCAGAGATCGGCGACAGCCACTGCGGCGAAAAACGCACTGTCTGCAGCAGCGGGCAGGAGAGCTCGAATTTGCCGCATGCAGCTGCGACGGTGTCAACGGTAGTAAGCAGAATATCTGATTAGGTTTCCAATGCCGTTGGAGTTTAGCGCTGCGGTGCCAGAGTCGCCAAAACTTGACTGCAGCCGCTCGGGTGAGCTTGGGGGTGGTGATGGGGGGAACAGGATGATAACGACGACCATCGAAACGTGACCGAATACAGCCGCGAGACGCTGCAGGCGGTGGATGATTGCAACATCCAGCTTGCAGCATCAACCGAGGCAGCAGGGAGAAATGGTGGTGCACAGGTTGTGAGGCTTTTCGGTGACTGCGGACGACGGAAGCGACATGCCCACCAAGACGACCCAGGAGCATCAAGCTGTATGGCGCGGCGGGTATCGTGGGAGTGGGTAGCGACGCTTGCGAACAAAATAGACGATCTGCGAGGGCTGCCGAGCGAAAGTCAACAAGAGGTGCCCGAAACAAAACGAGGGAGAAGTAAGGAAGGCCAGCCGGGCGGGAAGTAGTGGCTGCACCTAGGATCGGGGGTTCAAGAGACGAACCCAGGAAACAGCGAGACAGCGCTCGTTGCGAAGGAGACGGGGGAGGACAAGAAGACAAGTTCGCGGAGAGCAAAGTATCAAGGGCGGCAACGGGGCCCCAGGCTGTGTGCATAGCATCGAGATGATACAGGGCCAAAACGTGAAGAATGATGTCAACTCTCTCGCAAGTGCGCATCTCGACGCCGAGCTTACACCATCCAAAAAAGCTGTTTTGAAGGCGCGCCTAGAGCCCCGACGTTCTGGTATCGCCCGTAGCAAACGCCACTCAGACGAAGAGAACGGCTGAAAAGAAATCGGTCGATCGGAACGGGGTTTCTGATACCTGGCGAGGGTAGGAGTAGACGTGAACTTGATCTGCGGCGGTTTAGAGCCAACGTAGCGCGACTCGAGCGTCCAATTCTTGCAAGTGAATGCTGGTATACCAAGAGACAGTTCGCCTTCGGAATGGATCTCCTGGAGACCCGGGAAGGCGAGAGTTGGGACATGCGCTCGACGGTCGATGATGCGGAGAGGAAGTCGAAATTTGAAAACGGCGCAGGGCAGGGGATTCAGACACGAGTGGACACAGAACAAGATGTATTTCCTGTAGTACGTAGTAGTTAGTCTCTAGTAACAATTTTACTAAGTGGAATGGTTGGTTCCCGTCTATAACACTATACCTAACTTTTTTCAATTTTTCTTTTTTTTCATAGAAGTATGCTTAAGCTGGCTTGATCGAATTGAATGGGTCCGACGTTGTCGGCGTCAGTATTGTTGTCGAGGTCATCTTCATCGCGACATGGTACAAGGCAAACGGCAACTGCAGTGTGCTTCTTTGGAAGCAGAAAGAGGCAGCTGCAGACAGCCAGTGCGGATTTGAAAAAGCAAAGCAGGTGCACGCCTGTTCCTGCTCCTGCTGCTCCTGCTGCTCCTGCTGCTCCTGCTGCTCCTGCTGCTCCTGCTCCTGCCCTACTGCTCCTGCCCTACTGCTTCTGCTCCTGCTCCTGCTGCTCTTGCTCCTGCCCCTGCCCCTGCCCCTGCCTTCCTAGAATGTGCATCATCAGGGCGCACCTTCTAAAGATGAAAGGTGCAGGATGCACACCATAAGCGGGGAAGCCACTTCGTTTGTCCCATTCGAACAAAGCACGGCCATGAAAGCCTCGTCACCATCCCGTCTCTCCAAAACCCATCTCGGCCCGCCACTCCATGCTTCTTCATTATCGGCCCAGGAGCTCTCGAATCGCGCCCGTGAGAATCGGTAGATGATTCTTATGGTTTTGCATTGCAAATCAATTTGCGCTGCGGGTGTCGCGGGGCGCTTGGCCCAATGCCCGAGAATTTGGTGCCAATTTCCAGAGAGTCGTGTGTCTTTTCTGTTTACCCATTCCTCCTCGAGACCTAGACAAGAACTAACGACTCTGGCCCCTTGCAGGCACGGGAAACCGACTCGGCCATCGCAGTTCCAGAGCATACACGTTGTCTCCGAGCCCATCCTTCTCCAGATGTTGCCGCGCCAATCCAGCCAGATTGAAGCGATCGTCAACACCCGTCCCAATGCCGCCAATTTCTTCCGCATTCAGCTCTCTCTCTCGGCCACAGTCTCTGCTTTCGATTCACGAAGCTGGTACACGCGGGGAGGCCTATTCAAAGACAGCCAAGCCACAATTAGGTCTTGATACCAATCTGCAGCGACTGATTCCAGTCTCTTGCTGCATTGCTGTGCGGCCACGACCATCGCAAACACAACCACGACCGACGATGCCGTTTACCTCTCTCCCGTCACCTCCTGCTCCACCACCCACGCTACGGAGTCAGCCTTGGCCCCGGCACCGCGTTCGCTGATGGGACCTACAAATTGCGGATGGCCGATTTTCGCCAATCGACCGTAGGATAGGGTTTGAAGCTCGCACCCGTATCCTCCAGGGGTAGTTCGACCTTGCCATCCGCCGATTCCCAAGTACTTCGTCGCCTGCACCCGCTCATTCGCGAAACCGGCATTCGGCCGGACAACCGGGATTGACGCCGCCGAATCTTGGGCTGCCGCTCGCCATTCCCGTTGCTGGGCTTCGGGTTTCTCATTTGAGCTTCTGCGTAACATGTACCGACAGCACGAACTGCCGCTGCAGTGCCGTGCCCGGCATCTTTGCCTGCCACCGTCGGCGAGTCCGCGCTGCCTGCGATGGTGATGAAGCTGGTCCTCGGGGGCGTATTTGTCCTCAAAGGTAAGCCAAGCGTGTTCTACCTTTTCAAGACAGCCATTTCTGACCGTTTATTCACCAGGTTCGCCCCAGCCTTGGTAGCGCCACTGAGATAATCGTTGAACACGCCGCGTCTGTTGACTCGCCCATGGACCGACATTCCGACCTGTTCGAGCGGCTACCGTTCTTCTGCTGTCGGTCACAGATTCAATCACGAAACCATCAACGCTCAACGCAGACACACCTCGTCCACTCGACCTTGCCCCTATTGACAAGCAGCTCCCTGTTTCTCTCTCCGCGCTCTGCCGCCTCTGCCGCCCTCACCTCGAAGATGCCGTCTCCACCTTGCGTCCCTCGCAGGACTCGCCGCCCGAGCGTCCAGTCTCCTCGGGTGCCAGCAGCAAGAGCTATCATGCTTTCCGTTCAATCAAGCCATTCTTCAAGCCATTCTGCAGCAACATGATGCGTGCAGCTGCAGCGCACCCAGTCTGAGCATACCGGTGACATCCGGCCGCAAGAGGCCCAAGTCGCTGACGCTCTCGGCCCTTGTTTCTACCTGGATGTCTTCTATGATAGCTGGTTTGGACTTGAAGTTCACGAACGCGACGCTGGAGGCAGCAAAAGATGACTGGCAGTGTGGTCATACCTGTCGTGAGCTGTGCAGTGCATGTTTTCACTGCAACATGGTCGGGCTCGGTCTTGGCCAGGAATCAGAAGAGGGCGAGGCGGCCATAAGTACTACCAATGTGGCAAGGGGCATGGGAGTTACTGATATTAGGTCGAGAGGTTCGGGTAGGGTATAGATATATTGACGGGATGCCGCTGCCTAGTAGACCAGTACAACTACGTTGTTGGGCTGTCGATCTACTAGTTCTGCACACCAAGTGAAGCGTAAAGCGACTTACCAAAAGCAGTCGTATGCTTAAGAGGCATTAATCAAAAACGAGAGAACCAGAAAAGCGTAGAGAGGAGGAGAGAAGGACATCTCGTCTTAGCCCTCGCCGCGTAGAATCTTCACGATCTTCACACCCCTGTGTTCACTACGTCGGAAAACGCCACTATTACTCCTCGCCCCGGCTTCCATAGCCCTCCGTCGGCGTGCCGTACGTCTAGAATTATATTAGCCGAGTTCCACCCTTCCCAAGCTGGACCTGCTGTTTCAATGTCCCAACGTCAGACCTCACCCACTCTACGGAGCGTCCCAGCCGTGGTCATCCGGGATACCATGTTCGCCTTTCGCAATCCAAATCACCACTATTCCCCCGGACAACAGTCGAACGGTGACGCAATTTAACCCCCTTGTCAGAACCAGCAGCAGCAGCAGCTGGCCAAGTCTTGGACGCCACACGCACGCCTCTGCCGTATCACGCTCAACAGCTCCAGGTCGATCACCATGACCCTGCGCAGGCTCAAACTCCATCTCCAAGACACCATACTTGCCGCCCGGGAGGGACAGGATCAGAACCTCGGGCCCCCGTCATAGACCGTCCAACGAGGCAGAAACAGGCCAAGTACTGCGTCAAGCAGCGTTTTCAGCCTGATCGTTACAGGGAGGTCAGCAAACTTAACCTTTTAAGCTCGTCTGCCCCATCTACCTCAGTCACAGTGCCGGAGGTAGTGTAAGGTGGAAGCTGAAGCGGATGCGCGGTATTATGTACATGGTTGACGACGAATTGAGGTGATGGTCGCCATCGAAGGGGTTACACAGAGCGGCTCAATCATCATTTTGTCTGCATGAACAGGACACCGGAAGACGATCGGCAGCGTGCGGTACAGGCGCTGGAGACGTGCACTAGATTGGAGATCTTTGCAGAACAATGTATGCATTGGATTTCCTCGAAAGTAATTTCCGAAAATCACATTCGCCGGTTTTATTTCCATCATCGGTATTCAAAGCTACTGGTGCGCTGAGAACCAGCGAGAAGATGCAGAGGTGCCCCAAAAGCGCTTGCGCGGCTCTCACGCGACTTACATTCTTCTCAGCTTACTTCGCAACAAGCCAGCCAGCATAGCCTCGAGTACTGCCGTCAGCCTGCAGATCCATAATCTGGACGGAGCTCGGACTGCAACGCGTTGCGAGGCCGCGCAAGCTTCCTCTCAACGCCATGTGTTTGCACCGTCATTGCCAGGGCATCAACCATGGAGCGGGCATATTGGGTCACTCAACCAGGAGAGTCATTGAGACCGAGAGCTGTGAAGAAGATCTGCGCCGTCGGAACAAGGGTATAAAACGGACATTCGAGACTCGAATAGCACTCGGGCTCGGGGAAAGTCAAAACCTATGTTGTTTATTCTTTGTACATCACCCCTGGGAGGAAGACAGTATTGAAAGCCAACAAGCGGGGAGAAACATAACCCTGGGACACAAAGATGAATTCAGCCTCAAGGGGATTCCCGGCGTTAGCTGTGTCGAGTATTGAGTGCCGCAAAGCATCTTTGGCCGGTATAAGCAACAATGAGTCGCGAGACAGAGAATGACAGAGAGACTGTTATGTATGTTGAGATGCGGCTCTAAACACCTGGCGCTTCAGCTACGGCTTTGAGACACAGTATTCTGCTCCCGCAGATACCTACTCCCTTAAACGCAACCAAGCGATAAAATCAGATTACATAAATCCCATGGAACTTGCAGCTAGCGCGGCAATTTGAAAGAGAGTAATGGCCGCGCAGCAATTTTAGCTTGGGCTGTCTTCAGACTGATGCCAGCGCGAACGCTGTTGTGATGTGACCTTTACTCCTTAGTAACCAGTGAAGGATATCGAGCGATGGAGCTGCTCTATTAAGTGGCTTAAACTGATAATAGGGTCTATCTTCTGGTTCCAGCCTTATATATCTTGAGAATCATTGGGAGGTCTCCGTGTAAGAGTCGGAAGTTAGCTATATAATTATTTAGACTCCTCTACCGTTCACGCTAGCGATCCAACACAACTCTTAGTGATGTCTGCTTACTAGTTAATGCGATCCATCAACTGGGAGGAACTGTTTGATCTAATTATTGCCCTTTAATATCGGCTTGTTGAGTGGTGCAAACACGTGAAAGACTTAGTCTTCCAGTGTAGGGACCTCGGCTGTGGGTGAAGGGTTGGGGCCGAGGCTAAAGCCGGAGCCTTTTACGGGGCTTAAATCCCGGAGGACGGGCCGAAGTGGGCTAAATAGCTAGAGAGAACTTTGCGGTTCGGACAAGCCTCGGCTGTGCTTATCACCCCTCGCTGACTCTTCGACGCTAGGGCGACAAATTATTCAAGACGAGAGCCTTGAATGCGCCGTCTATTGTAACGCTGTCCCGCTTCGTTATTTCCTCACTGCGGTTCCGACGGGTTTGAGACATCTCCACACGTGCAACATGTCTTTTAGTCAGGCCGGCCGAAGAACTCAAGTTTGGAACCGGGCCAATGAATACGGCCAGCGACGACAGCACCCCCGTGAGATGCGTTGACAGGAAGCCGACCCTTTTTCTTGTTATAGCCAGTATGGACACAAAACCGCAACCCCGGTCTGTATGTTGGTGTTAAACACGTCCAGGACTTGACATCTGCTCGGCTCAGAACAGTCAAAGACTCAAAGGGCTTGGTCGACATGCACCTGCATCTTCCGACCCGGGTGGTTGTGGCAATCTCGCCAACTAGATGTTTGGCACGACGCTTCTGGAGACGCGATACATGGGGGGCCTGTGTTTTAAGGGACGGATTGTAATGCTAGAAAGAGCAACTTACTGGCGTGAAGCGCGTGCTAGCTCTTGAGGATGCCGGTTGATGTCGAGATGCCGTGGTATGACCAAGGCTTGGGGCACTTAGCCTGGCGGGCTTGCCGACAGAGGTAGAACGGAGGGTTTTTCGAGAGGCCATTGAGGCGTATGTGTCCAAAAGAGCAATCAAACCAGGAATGCGAAGGGGGCGTAGGTGGAAAATAAGTATTTTGAAAACCGACCGTTAGCCCGTAAGTCATTCTTGTTGGGCAAGCGTTCGGCAATGTCGTCGGCCTGAGCAATATTACACCTCTCAGGAACACGTCATGGCTCCCTCCCATGGAATTCTGTTCCAGTCTCACGCAAACGGTCCAGAACGGATGTGACTGATGACACCGAAGACCATAACGGATCTCGACCATAGAGCGGCAACACGAACAAGGCACATGAAGGCACAGACAGCTGGTGTCTCTCGTAATGTATTAGCCTTTTGTACAATTTGCGACCTGGTCGACTCTGAATCAAACAAACACGGGCTGCCTCTTGCCAAACCCAGACTCGTCAAGTCATCTGCTCCACCAACGAGCGGAGGCCGGTCTGCCGCAGCCATCCTCCACGGTCCAGCACTCTGTCCATCTTCATCATTCTCGCCATCTGTCAGGCGAGGCCTCACCCGAACTTGCATCTGAGCAGCGCGGCGACGATCGATTCGAACCGTCGTCTCTTTCAGTCACATCCTTATCCGAAGAATCGAAAACGGTGGCTGCGACTGAAACAATTGTGGATCGGGTGTCCGATGCGGGCAGACCGTTGGCGTGTGTGTCGCCGCTGGCCATCGCCCACGCTGCCAGCTCCATTCTGTGTTCCTTCTCCTTGAGCTTTTCTGCGGTCATCGAGCCCACTTCGGTGACGAATACGCGAGGTCTGTCATGATGGTTCGGGTCGGGCTCGAGATGCGCCTCCAGGGCTCTTGCGCCAGTGCGGCATATGCAGATGACGAGGGCCTGGCATTCGGTCAGTCAGACAAGGCTTCTAGGTCACGGGAGTGAGAGATCATACCGTGAGGCCAGTGGCATCGTCTCCAAGCTCCTGCCGCATTTGGTCGAGCATGAGGGTGAGGACGCAGATCATCTCGCTGGGAAAGATGACCGACGCAGCGGCACCATCCCGAGGGAAGCAGTCGGCTACGATACAGCCCAGCACTCCCGCGCTGCCAGGTCGCTCCAGCATGCTGAGAATCTGCCAGGAGATTGCATGCATGCCGTCATCCATCTGGTAGGTCTGGCCCTGCGAGAGGAGATCCTCGAAATCGTCGTATGGCTGCAGGAGTCGCGGGAGGAGCCTGCCTTCGAGGGCCAGCTCCGGGGTCTTGTCGGCGATCCGAGCAACTCGTCGCACCTCGCGGCTGAGGGACAACACCGTATCGAAGGTCAGGTTACCGGGCTCAGGAAAGGTTATGGGATCGTGTGACACGAGGAGGGCCTCCAGCGTGTGGGAAGGCGGCGGCGAGAGGCGGCGACTTTGGCTGTCAGATGTCTCTATTGTGGTCTTGTGGTTCTCGAGAAATCCGGGCGGAAGCGGCTTTCCCGCAGGCTGGCGGAAGACAGCAACGAGCGCATCGTGAAGCCTGCTATACCAGAGGTCCAATTGCTCCTTGGCCTCGGAGACGTCGTCGTCGGGCGCGGTGGTGTGCATTTTGGTGCTCTTTTGGCTGACGTGTGGTGTTGTTCGTGAACAGGTTTGAACGCGGCGTGTGCGATTTCGCGACGCGTCAATCTGTCTCTTGTGTGTGAGGGCTTGGCCTTTGTCTTTCTGGAAGGTCCCAGGCGCAGTTGCCTTTGGTAATTCCAGTGTCGACCCACCTTTTCCGAACGGTGTCTCACCGAGTCTCACCGAGACCTCCCGGCTTTCACCTTGGCCCGGCTGCGTTTCACTGACACAGGACGTGTTAGCTCGTAACAAAGAAGTGTTTCTTGGGGTCTAGCAACCGCTCCTTCTTTCTGGCACAGCTGCGACAGAATTATCCAGCCTCCCGTGGCTTCATCCAGCAGAAATATCATTTGACTCGCTCAATCTCTGGGACGCAACAACACCAGCAGCATTCCATTAAAATGATTCCGCTGCGACGACGAGGAAAAGTGAGACGCCGTGGCGCTGAGATTCAACCCAAAAGTGTCCACGATGCTCAAGAAGATGGTCAAACGCCCAGACACCCTGGACGCCTGGGCCCAGGACGTCATGGCTTGCGATCTCCAACACAACATCCTCGGGGACATAGCCAAAGGCAAACAGTTTTCCGGCTCAACAATCAACTATGCGGCATTCCTCCATCTCAGAGCTCTCTGGCCTGAGCCCACCGGGCCCTCAAAGACCAAAGACTTCCTCCGCCGCCGCCGTATCTTCAATCGTTCGAAGTCCGAGAAAGCTGACAAAATCTTCCGCGATGTCCTTGGCCAGAAACATGTGATCAGCTTTCTCACTCGCGCCGCTGGTGGTGCAAACACGCCACTCTCCGGAACCCAAGCAGCCAAGTACGGGGCATGGGCGAGTGCCATTGCCCGCCGTTTTGCTATGCTCGACAGCCATCGTCGTCCCTGTGTTGTCGAGGGGGAAGAAGCAAGGTACAGGCATCCTCCACGTTTCTCATGAGTTCCAGCTAACTTGGAGCCCCATTTACTTGTTTCCAGCCCAGGTCCCATGATTGTTGAGCCGGGAAGCCCAATAAAAGAGCACCTCGAGCGCATCAAGAAGCGAGCAAGGCCAACATCCGCGAGGCCAACGCCACGTCCGCAGCCAAAGCAACGGCCACAGCCGCAGCCACAGCGCACAGCGCTCTCCCCCAACTCTGTCGCAAAGCTCTTCCCCGGCTTGCTTCCCAAAGGCCCTGTGGATTACGAGGTTCAGGCGGTGTCCTTCTTCCTCGCCTTCTTCGACGCGCTGCTCGCCGAGACAGACCTTAGTTCGAGCGTGCTGGTTAAGCCCGAAGAGACCGGCTACACCTTCTCGTATGATACCCAATCTACCTACCAGGCACGGCTCGACGGCGCAGTGTACAAACTTCGAGAGAACAGCCCCGTTCTGTGATTCGAGGTAAAACCAAACATTCGAGATGCCAAGGATGCTTTCAAGCAGGAAACGGCTGAAATGGCAGCTTTGTTGCAGCGCATAACTGAGTAAGTGGCTCTTAATTGTTTCTTTCCCCATGCTGCTCACAACTGGTAGTGGCGACAGGGTCCCAAAGCTGCTCTCACTTTACAGAGACGAGTTCTGGCTACAAATCCCATGATATACGACTGAATATATTGAGTATATCAATAATCCGACGAGCACGGTGTGGCGAGGGGATTTGAAGAGCGACGACATGTTGTGGATGGAATCTCTCGGCCCGTTTCATTTGAGCTCAAGAGTGGATCTCGAGACGTTCATGTGGCTTGTGATTTATTTCTGTTTAGGATGAAGAGCGAGACATAGACTCTGAACAAGTAGGATCCGTTCAGTTGGTTTGATCCCATGGGAAACGGTTTCCGGTCTCTTCCCGGCTGCATCTTAACTCACCGTGGGGTGCGAGCTCGGTGCGTGTGGGTGTTATTGGAATAACTATCGTGAAACCTCGAAGTCTTGGAAAACCAAGCTATCTGCACTTCAGCTTGATGTCTGACATTAGTGAACCTACTCTAATCGCAAGGCTGGCCTAGATTTTGGCGGCGATCTTACAAATGTCCTGATCGTAAACCAGGCCGAGAGGTGTGCTTTCGAGTCATGGACCGCCTTGGCTTTGAACTGGGCTGGTGGACCGCGGCAAGAAAAGTGTGGTGTCGGAGCCAAAGACACTGCTGATGAACTCTGTCCAGGAGAAATCAGCAGCGCCGCCGCGGCAAACTTCCCTCCAGCGTTTGGTCTTCAGCTGTCCCCACAGCTCTGGGAAGTCGATATCCAGTAGGCGTCGCTGCTCCTTGGGTGTTTTCGGGCCGTCCTGTAGGCGACGTGCGAGATCAGCGATGCCCGGGACTTCTGTTGTCGCTTCTCTCCATGCACTGCAACAAAGGTCTCGTCCGTGGCGACACCGACGGTGCCCTGCGTGCGGGTCGGAACCTTGCGTATTTCCAGGTGGTTAGTGGAGGAGACTTTTGCGCCTGAACAGGCACGGAGTTGGAATCGGTTGTGCCGTTTGGCGCAATCGAGAGGAAAGTCAAGGCAAAGCACGGAGGCTTGAAACGGCAATGTGTGACACGGAAATCATCTGTTTTACAAACAAAGAGACAGTGCAAGACCGCCACAATCACAAGCCCACGATCCCGCCGCCCATGCAGCCCTGCCCGGCTCACACCACAGACAGAAAAAGATAGGACGTCGACGGGGAGAAGGCAAGAGGCACTGAGTCGATAGAGATGCGCCTTGCGAGATGGGGTGCCTCGTACGGATGAATGCCCGGCAGCCCGGAGGCCAGGTGATACATGCGCCCTACGACGTCGGGGTGTCTTGCGATGCGACATGACGGAGCTGATGATGCCGTGCGATTTTTTGGCCACAGTTGACTCACGATCGGAAGCAGCGGCGTATGCAGCCCTCAATCGTGCATAAGTGGACTGAGTTGGCGAGGCCGGGCAGCAGAGACGGGCCACGGCCATTGTCCAAGGATGATCTGCAGCTACCTACCGCGGGGCCAGCAACGCATCGCGGCATCTTGACGGGGCAGAGAGAATATATGCGGACCGCGGCCAGCTTGTAGATGAGATGGAGTGGTGAGGTGAAAGCCAGAGTTCAGGCGTCACAGGCAGGCGCTCGGTCATTGGAAAGTGAAATTTCCTTATCTTATCGTACCTATCTTATCGTACCTATCTTATCGCACCTATCTTATCGTACCTACCTTACCTTACCTACCTACCTTAAGGTACCTAAGGTATCTATCTTATCGTATCTTTTCTCAACCTATCGCCGACAGCCGTGGGCTGTGGTGACCGGAATGACTCAGTCCTTAGTCATCCGGCGGACGGCGCTCTTGCTCCCAGGCGCACCCGCCGCCGTCAGGGCGGGAAATTCTCATTTCCTCAACGTGCACCTCAATTTTCTGCCGAAACAACCTCGACGACTCGGTACCCAAAAATGCGCTGCTCGGGTGCGCGAAGCCTGCTGTGCCTTGGGTGTGACGCACTCTCAGGACTCCTGAGAACTTCTCCAGGGCTTCGTTTAGCGCATGCACCCCCTAAGCCACAGCGCCCCACCTCCCTAACCGACCGCCCAGCCCGCGCCCAGGCGGAAAGAGTCGTACTCCATTCCCTCGCACAACCCAAGCAGCGCAACCGATGCCACGATGGTGCCCGTCGTCAACAAACAACCTGGCTAGGGCGATGCCTACCACTTCGCCAACACCCGAATGCCGTCTAAGATCGGTCGAGGAGAGGAACTCGCCATTCGAATGTATTACTGGTCTGTCCTTCCTTGTCCCTGGTACACGGAATCGTTGTCGCTGGCGGCATGCTGTCACGGCCTTGGCTTTGCTTCTTCCCATGCTAACGATATACGTCCATCCAGGCGCTGCCGCTCCAACAGGAGTCCGATAAACAACTCCGTGATCCGATAATCTCCACCCCTGCCGAGCTCCGAGAGCTCTGCCTGCCGCGCCCGACCGACACACTCTCGAGATTACCCCCGATTCCCAACGAACCCAAGTTCGTGAAGCAATGTCCGGCCGCTTTGCTGCGTGGGCTCCTTTGAAGGCGGCTTTGATGAACAACCGCCCGGGTTGCAGCAAGATGGCCTCCGCCCGCCACGGCGCCGGGCCTTCGCCAAACACCTGTCGTGCCGAGGGTGAGCACACTGCCTCGGTGTACAAGAGCATCACGACGACCTGGTCTAGCAGCATGGCCTCCGCCCGGTGTCGAAAGTATGCGCGTTCTCCTTGCCCGCGTGGGTAACCGCGTCAGCCTGCTCCCTGTGTCCACTGAGTCAGGGACTCTTTTCCCGGAGCCTCGCCGGACCTGCTGTCCCTGTCGACGTGGCCAGAGACACCGCTATCGAATCTTTCGCGGTCGGTCAACCTCCGGAACACCTTGCTAACCACATAGAAACAAGGAGACAAGGCAAGGGACGGTGAGCCCAGGGATTCGGCCAATCGTGGGTTGGAGAGCGTCATACTCCGGCATACACATGCTTTTGACTCTGCGCCGTTTTGAGCGTTCGAAGACGAACGCAGAGAGACGAGCGAGCCACATTGCTGTCGAGCAACACACCAAAACCTAGACAGCTTTGGGGGCGCACTCCAGACGGTGCCAGGGACGTCATGGCATTGCTGGGCTGAGTCAACTACACCTGGCTACACACCGAGTCCCCATCGCCAACACCTGTACAAGACGAGGGCATTCCCACTTGAAATGTGGCACCGAGAACCGCAGCAAGAGCAAAAGGGTGTCGGGAACGCCGGAACCCCATCCTTAATTCCCATCCTCCTCACTCTCCCGTGCGCAGTCGGACGCCTCGTCTAGTTCGTGTCTTCACACAGATTCCTCCATCTCCTCGACTATTCGCTACATGCTTGCGTCCAGCTTGCCCTTTTTGGCCGCGTAGGTCTTGATCCTATCGGTCGCCTTGCGCTTGTGCTTCGTCGCCTTTTTCAGCTTTGTCTCAGATCCCACGAAGGCTGGGTCTGATTCGTCTGATTCCTCGCTGGACCTGTGTCATTCAGCAAATCACCTCCCTTTGGTATTGTTTGATCTCGTTACCTTCAGAGGCTTCCTCTCGCCACGGATTCTACCCCATGCTAACCGCATCCTTTGCCTTGACCAAGGAGGCATGCTTGGCCTTTATCTCCCTGGTGAGCTCGGATAACAGCTCTTGGTGGTGATATCGACGACGAGAGGGCTCGGGAGTTCGGAAGAAAGGGGGGTATTAAGCGGGACTACTCCATTGATATAAGTCGATGAGGTTGAAAGGGTACCCGAGGTGCTGACCGTCTTGCTGACGTGTTCGGGGGTCTCGGCTGGCGATTGCTTGTCTTCGTCGTCGAGGCTGATTCCCAGGTCTTCTTGCGGACAGGTTCCCTCCTGACCCTTTCCGGTTGAATCCCTCTTCGAGGCGCAAGCTTTGGGTGGACAATTCCAGGGCTGCGATGCGGCGGGACGATAGCTTTCCACCTTCGCAGCAGCAATGACGTGGGGTGCATCGGTCAAGTCTCCCGACCTACCTTACGCCCGGAGAAAGTCGCTTGGCCGCACCGGCCTCTTCTCGCAGCTGGGAATTCAGCCGATGACGCCACCACCACCGTAACAAAACACGTCACCGTTCGTCCAAACGCACAGAGACCACGACCTGCGCACGACTTGCGATCTCCCGATCTTCCGCATCCCTGATTCCAAGCAATCAAGTGCGTTACATTCCCGGAAGGGCCCCTGAGTCGGCCGTCTAGTAACCGAGTCCCGATCCGGGCATCTCCAAACCCTTTAGTGAGTCGATCTCCCATCGCCGCATGCGGGACCAACCACGGAGGGCTTTTGTATAGATACTTGGCCATTTTGCTAATCTTCTCCTTCTGATAGGATACCCGATGAGATCTCGGCTCTAATCTGCGCTAAGCACTAAAGCATCCACCGAGCGGAAGCCGTTTGCTCGAGGCTTGTCCACGTCACAAACGGCTCTCGTCTTTCGTCACTCCCAGGCCCTTGCGCATCCCTCCTGACACCCCGCGTCGCGATCTTCTGCTCGACCTAACCCGCCACTCCGTAGAGCGCCGCACTCCCGCCCGCACCCGAACCCGCAGAGAGCCGTTCGCGCTCAAGCATATCGTTTTTTGGCTATCTGTGGACGACTTGGAGGCTTTGGCCGCCGCCTTCAACGAAGCGGAAAGACATGCGGGTTGCTCCGGCGCGGCAGACACGCTGGGCATCTGAGGATACGGCGGGGGGCATGAGCCGACTGGAAAGCCAAAATGGCGTCGAGTTCCCGACTGAACGCCATGGATACCTTGCCTCAAACACAGATTCAGAGATCATCGCCTGCCATCCGGCGGTATAGGGAGGGGGCTTGGTGGAATTCGAAGAGATGGAGCGCGAGGGTGCGAAGGGCCCAGGAGCGGTGAGTCGGATCTTTGCCCGTTGCGCCGCGTTCGCAGACATGAGGGCGGAAGACTACATGACGGTTTTGGGTCCGGTCGCTCTTCTAAGCCCGCGGCCCCGGATATGACTGACGTGGTGTACCTAGAGATTAAACATATACACACACCTTTGACTACTGGGATCTTCGTCTATTTAGAAACACTGGAGGCTGACATTTCGTCAGAAGTACCTCCTTGCAGTGCAACTTTACATCGCCGACTACAACAATGTCCGATACGGAGGCCCTCGGCAGCCCTCTCCCGACCTCGGCGATTCCTCTTGGTGGGAGGCCAAGTTACGTGCTTGGGACAAAGACGCATCGATAATGAGTTTTGAAAGGGCGAAAGCGTGTCAAGAGGTTGGTCTACGCGGCGATGATGGCACTGCGACGGTTGGGGCCTGGGGCGCTGTGTTTCGAGATGGATGGGCTATACATCGCCGGCACGGGCAAGGCCTGCTGCTATCGTGGGCTCCAAGATTCCGCACCGGACGTCCAGGACGGGGAGTACCGGGAGACGAGGCTGGAATACTGACAGAACAAATCGTCTCCTTGTGGGCGCAAACCACAACACTCTCCTTCCCCGCCGAGTTTTCCATCTTCCTAATCGGACACGCATGCGCACGGGTTGGAGCAGATGCCGAGGAATGTCAGCCATTACTGACACAGCAGGCAGAGGAACATCGAGGAATGGGCGCTTGCATAATCCACATGTAAAGGATAACACGACTTTCTGCTTGCAACCCCGCTGACATGCTTCAGTAGTGGCCATAGAAGAACCTATCGAGCCAGAGCGAGAATGGAGTAGTCGGAGAGCCTGTGGAGAGCCGAGAACCTTCGATGCACCGAGAGCCCCCAACGAACGAATGACCTCGTCCCAACCACACGGCATCCTCTTGGAACGAGTCGAGCCTGGTCATGAGTCCCCTGCATGTTGGTCAGAGCCTCTAGGAGGCATACCCAGGTCGGGGAAGCGGGAAAGAAGCCCCTTGGAAAAGGCGCCGAGCCTGGATAATAGGAGAGGGCGAAAATGCCAAAAGGCATACGCGGATGAGGAGACCAGGGACAGCCATGCTGTACAAGGTTGGCGAGAATGCCTACAGGGTAACAGCACTGGCACATACGAACAACGGAACCGTCTCCACCGCCGAACCTGGTCGGCAGTGGTCCACCGCATTATTACGATTGAACGACGTGGACGCACAATACAGTCGGTATGTTCTTGGTCAAGTGTCGAGGAGCAGCTTGAACTACGCGACGGGTGAGGTCCTTCAGAGGGAGGGGTGGCAGTCAACTCGTGCATAAATCTTGGGATAAGGTCAAGTCGGCCGTTCAAAGGCTCAACGACGCCCTTTTGTAAGGACTAAAGTGAGAATGAGCAGACGACGAGCGAAGACGCTGTAGGAAGCTTCCTGTCACAGGAGGAATCAACAACGTCCCAAAGTCCACACGTCATCTACCTCGAAGAAGGACCCGACAAGCGAAGGCAAACTATATCCGATTCGTGGAGCAGGATGATTGTTGGCGCTTTACCTCACGGTTATATATCTCGGCTATGGAAGCATCAATTACCAACCACTTTGATCTGGGCTTGGAGTTGGTGCTGGTGCTGTGTCGTGGCCAAGCCGGGCGCTTTGGCACTGATATAGGTTAACCAATATGCCGCCGTTATGTTGGGCCATTACTAGCAACACTTTACAGTCCTTTGGCTGCCGCTGATTTATATCTGGGCGCTGACCCCGATATTGTTAAATGGCTTGAGACGAAAGAATCTCGTAGGGTAAGCCCTTAAATGCCAGGCCGGTCCTAGAACGCCCGGTAGCATCCGGGCAGCGGCCGATCCTACGGCGAGCCGAGGTAGCGCCAAGCCGTCGCAACGCGACCCAACTCCTCCCTACGTGGTATTGCGGAGCATGCCCGTCCTGGAATGGGGAAGGCCTTTTGTCAGAGCAAGTTCCATGAAGTCGGAAAGGTCGCGACAAGAGCCTGCCGGACTGCGAGGGATCGGGCCCGCGGTTGAGGCCAGGCCAGTTCGCGTGCCTTCGGAAGGATTCAGAAATTCGCTTGGGCGTCGAGAGAGAGACTAGTGTCGCACGTGTTCATCACACAAGCCCAACGGCGACGGAGACGAGATATGCTGAAACCGCCTTTCCTCAAGCCGCAATCGGGACCGGACTGGATGCTGTGTGTGCCAACTGAGGACCTGGCTTCCTGGGAGCGGCCGCGGGAGTCATTTCGGATGGGCGATGAGAGCCATGCCGCGGGAGAGAAACCAGGGGTCAGACGGGTAGTCTGGCGACGGCGACTCGGTCAGGGACCAAAGGACGAGGGATCTAGGCGTGGGCATTTGAGTGCGCCGATGTCGGAGGCAGAGGGAGGAGAGGAGAGGGGCTGAAGGACGTGTCTCGTTGACATTCTTTCCCCCTGCCTGCAAGACAGAGGTTGGGCTCAGAACGAGGGCATAAAGCCCATTGGTCTAGATGGAATTCGGGGATTTCAGTTAAGGAGGAGGGGATACGGAGGTTGGGGTGAAGGTTAGAGAGGAAAATAACAGGTCTGGCCGGGCGAACACAGCAGACAGTTCCTCGCTACAGCATCACATCCACGCCATCGATGGACTAGATGAACGGGCTCGAAAAGCCATGGCGGGCGCCTCCCATTACTGCAGCCCGCGATTGCATTTTTGATTATCTATGTGTAGCACTCTTTCAACCGCTCAGGGCTCTCGAGTATCTCGGCGCTCCCCACACGACACTTGCCCATGCACTTAGGGATGTCGATCAATTTGATTTTCTTAACCATCATGGCAGAGGCGTATGGGCGACATGTATGCTGGAGTTGGAGATGGTAACTCTGGTGAAGACTGCCTCTGTGCCACCGTGGAGCCGCAACGAACCATCTAACCCTGCCGTAGCCCTCACGTTTTCCCTCCTGCGGCCTTCTCTGCCTCGTATTCCGCTACCATATCCTCGGGCAGATGGTGCCGGGGCTCGTGGGTCGTCTCCCTGTACCCAATCCATTTGACCTTATAAAGAACTGTTCGTACACCGTTCGTCTCCTCCGTCTTGGACCCGAGAATTTTACTGACATGAAATGGTCCATGGACTGGGTCCAGACCATGCAAGCCGAATCGGATATGCCGAGTCACGTTTGAATGACTGCTCATTTCGGGGTTTCTTCTCTCCGAATCAAGTCTGAAATTGATGCTGTCGTCCGCGTACTCGATGTCGAGCTCAGAATGCCCAAGATCCGTTGTGCGTGTATGCTCTCCCGTCCATTCCTAGTAGGACAGGATTGCGTCCTTCGCAGCGTCCCAGATCAGGTGTTCGGCCTCCCATCATCGTGTTGCGTCGCCTTTGCGTTGCACGAGTAGCTTGACAACGCCATGTCGGACTCGGTGACTGCAAATGTCCTCGATCTGCTGGCCCGCCGACGCCATCTCAGCTAGCTCCCAGGTGTTAGTTGAATCAGTATCCAGTGAGCCTCGTGCCGGTGGGTTACCTATAGTGGGACAGCGTGCGTGAGATTGTCGAATTGACGGGGTGCTGGGTGGACGACGTCCAAGTGATGGTTCGTCGAAGGAGGTTGTTGTGTCCGTGATGCGGGTGTGCGAGCTTCGGACGGAGAGTGACGTAATTGCTGGATAGCATTGTCAGCAGCATCATCCCTGGGGAAGGTAGCAAGCTGCTGCTTCGGAAGCTGCTGCTTCGGAATTCGGTTAAAATGCGGGTGTCCGGTAACCTCTCGCTAACCTCATTGGTTCGGGTCGAGAGCGGAAGCAACGATTGCGGCGAAGTCAAGTGCTGGCTCGGGAGTCGAATAGGACTTCGCTGCTCCAGCCCCGTTGGAAGCTCCGTCCTTGTGCTGTCAGGATCGGGTCCAGTCTCTAAGGGACTGCGACGTCGTGTCCAGCACCCTGATGAAGCTGGGTCTGAGGAAGAGGACCTCAATCTCGGTCCAACGGATAGGTTGGATAGAAAGGGCTGTATGGCAAGTTCCCACTTCAGGATGTAAAGAAAAGCCCCTGTCGGCGTGAAGAGAGCACAAGATACTACGAAGCCAGGTTGTTCCTACTGAACACCACGCAGTGACGAAAAGCAAGAGCATGAGGACGGAGAGAAGCCATGAAGACTCACCATAGTTGCGTCGTGTGGTCCCCGCTTCATGGTTTTCCGTACCTTCACCGGCCAGTCTTCTGTTAAAGCCCACATTTTGCGGGCCACGAGAGGCCCAGGTTGATGGTGAAACCCATGGGATCCTTGCCGTGCTGTCGATGCTCGGTCGAATACTTCTTTCATGTTTCTCGGCCGATAGACGGTGGCTGCTGCCCTCCTTCCTTTCCTCTGGAAGGCGAAGGCTCTGCACCTCTAATCTGTTCTCCTCCTAGTTTAGACTTCTTCGGCAAAGTAGCTCGGTTCCTGCGTTTTATTGAAGATGTCCCGCTGCCAAAGACCTGCGGCAACGTCCGTTGTCGACTTCTCTAGATAGATGACTTACAAATGGTCTATGGGCAACGAAGAAACAGAGCTGCTTGGTGAACACGTGCCGAAAGATGGAGGAGATGCACGGAAAGGAGTTTCCGAGAGTTCATTTGGTACCGGATCCGCTTAGATCTTGTAGTATCCATGAATGCGGCTTTCCTGCTCCCGACAAGAGCTAGAAGCATATTACAGGGCCGTAGAAATATGTGTTGGCGGTTTAGAGTCTCGGAGGTTGAGCGGTTCAGAAAATGATATGAGCTCTACTGGCCGGGCAGTAAAGCCATCTACAGCGACCGACACGGTGGGGGCAAATGCAAATGCCATAACGGCAATCGATTGGCTTAAGCAAGTGCAAAGACACAATTGGGGAGTAAGAAGAGTAAGAATGATGGAAAGAAAGACGTGCGAATAAAGGCAAAGCGAACCAGCGGCGGAAAAGAAGACATCAGCGACTTTGCTTGTCTTATTCCAGTTCCAAGTGTCGAGGTTAACAAGGTATCTAACCAACGAGGGGCATTTTCTGTTGATGTCTCTCAACGTCAACCCGGTTCCTGCCTCTGCCTCAGGACAGAGACCAAGCAAGGGCAACATTCAGGCACCGCAATTCCTCCCGAGACTTTCAGAAGGTGGGAAGGCGGGCTGTGCAGGGGTTGTCTCAACTGGCATCAAGATCGTCCAACTCCAACCGGTGAAGAATAGAAGCCAATAGCGACTTCGACCTGTCACCAGGGAGGTACTCCAGCCAGAAAAGGCATGCAAGCTTAAGCATAAGGTACTTAGATCGACGAGACGAGGTCGATCCTCCAATCATTGCATATGTGTGTACCATAAATGCAAGGGAGTCAGGCTGCTGACTCGCGGATTGAGACTTTCGGCACAGCCACATCAGATGAACCTTTCGTCAGCATGGAGCTATTATCTTTCTAAAAACAAGCAACAAGCCACAACTTCGCTTTCCAGAAAGGCGAAGCCGCTGAGAATGCCGATTGCTTCCGCAGAGACAACACCGTTCCGCAAAGCCATGGCGCCGGCTGCAGATCCGGCTTCGCTTGCTCCTTCAGCCTTAATGGACAAGAGTCCCCATGCCCGAGACCACCTACCACCTACCTCATGGAATCGTAATATAATTTAGTACCCATAGAAAGAAAGAGCGCATCATTCTCATAAGCATATCTAGCTCAGACTACGGGGACCGGATGGGAGTTTAGCTCAGAGATGAATGTTTAGCTCAGACCCTTTGAGTTAAACTCTAATATGAAGCCAAACTCCGATTTTACTCGCACGCAAGGGGGACTGGTCCCCAGCCGTCCCAAGTTCAGCCCTTAGAAAGGGTAGCTTACAATATATCGTAAAGTTCCAGGCACAACGTCGTCTCTCGCGGCAACACTGGATGCGGGTGTGCCCTCCCCAATATTCGCTTTTAGCGAAATCAACTCATTCACAAATTGCTGTTCCGCAACTTCCGACAAATCCAGAACCTAGACGAAGACGGTGTACGCAATTTCAAAATCGAAGCAGGTCCCACACCCCGTCAACCCTGCTTTGACGCGCCACAGCCGGAACCCGAAGCTGTGCCCTAAATTGGAGCGATGCTTCCGGCCTGGCCTGCAGCCAACAGATCAAGTCCCAGACAGTTACTCAGACTATGACGCCAGTCTCGTGCTTGTCGATGCCCACCTTGCCGCGGCCTCCTCAAACCATCCATCATGTCGTTTCTTCGACACAAGGGAAACGCGAAACTTCGTTCGGCCGCTTCCTCACTTCGACCGACAACTCAAAATGGCACAAGACGTGCCATCCCAAGCTCCTCGGGTACGGCCTGCAGAAGAGGCATTCGCGGTCTTTGTCACAAATGCTTCATATGCGGGTCGCTACGTCGTTGACCTTTCGTCCCCAGCCACGTCGGCTCCAACGTCATGTCTGTCAACGAGGATTCCCGACCAAACCTATTGATTACAGCTACTTCATTGCACAACCCCCGAAGACGACGGGGTGCAGGACGTTCGAGGAAGTCGTCTGGACGAGTCTTCTCCTCCCAGCCCACGAGACTCCGATGCCGGGAACGAGAAGTCCTCGCTCGGTTCATAGCGACAACGTGCATGCTAGCCACTTCATTCTCGACTCTCCCATGCATGAGACGACTTTGCCCGATATCGCACTTTTGACTGAGCGAACTTGCCCTCAGAGGATGATGAGGCCACCTCCCAAGGCCTAGCAACTAAAGCACCATCTACATCTACGCGGATCCTGCCTCGAATGCGTAAATTTGCGAAAGCCTATTCAAGCCAATATAATGCTCCCGCCGCCCGCTTCCACGTCCGGCAGCAGCTACAGCTGCGGCCCGAGGCCCGGCGAAATCGCGGACAACTAAGAGTGACCAAGTGCAAACCGCGGGCGTCACTCAGAAAGGAAGAACAAAAGCCAAGTCTTGCTCTTTGACACAGACTCAAGCCGTTGACTACGTACCGTCGCATGCTGTCTGTCCAGATTCGTTTCCCGTTTGGGAGTTGCCCCTTTTATACTGTTCCGGTATCCGATGATGGCCCCTGTCTGACAGAAATCCCCATTTCTTCACCATTCGCTGCGGTGACCAGGGCGCGATGCCCTCAACTAAGAACCGGGACAGGGCTAAAGTCTTTTTGATGCTAATTGGGTAGTGTCGCGCAATCCTCAGTCCAGAAGCTGTTCCTTGCTTGGGCCTTGCATGTTCCCGGTGCCAGCCAGCCATCTTGAAAATCCACCCGGACAAGCCCGGAGCATGACGGCGAAAGAACGGCGCGCCGCAGCCAGCAGATTCCCAACCTGTCTGACCTCCACAAACTATAAATCACGCCTTCAGACACGTTCTCGGCTCCGCGAGATGTTTTCCTGGCCAGAAAAGCAGGGGATTAATGGGCATCGCCCGTATGCCTGACGTTTACGACGCGACAAACTCAACGAGCAATCCGAGCGAGCCACCAACGACGCCGAAGGCGTTCCGGAGCCCGGAGATGCGGACTCATGGTGGTCCATGAGCGAAGGGAAGGTATCCCTCCAGCCAAGGCAGTCCCTGTTCCTCGCGTCCCGGCTCTACTCGAGCATTCTGAACGCTTGGTGCCATTGCTGGTGTTCCAAAGCCCAGCAGCGACCTCGTCTAGTTTCGATGGAGCACCCTTCTGTGATATGATGCACCAGCCATCCAACCAAGAGATGGGGCGTAAAGCTCCCTCTGGCCACGGTTTCCATCGATGGATCGGTTCAATAAATGGTACTTGCGGTGTTATCTTCCTCCACCTTCGCCACCTCCATCGCTGGTGCCACCAGTGTGCCCCCTCAACTACTTCTTCCGGCGCCGTTGGCTGCGGTCGACAGACACATGCCGACACATACGAAAGGTCACGCGCTGTCTTGTTGACATTGGGCTGGTTCAACGGTATTAACCCCCCCGAAACTGCACGGTACCGCTGGGATGCCGTGGTGCTGCTAGCTGCTGCCAGCCGGTATGGGGTATGAGCAGAGCCTCCCAAATATTGAAGGCTGTTGGCAACTCCACCGATGGGTGTTCCGGCCCACACTGCGGCTATCTGGCTTCCGAGACGGAACGATCAATCGCGGAGCGACGTGACATGTGCCTGGTGCACCATCATCTCGATTACAGCCGATGAGTTGCCTCTGAGACTCAGCTTGGCCTTTCTCACCGTCGAAATTATGGGAGTAGTATGGGGCGGCTATGTGTGAGATATTTGCCATGGACAAAGATCAAATGGGAAAGAAAGACAAAGAATCCGTTGGACATAACGTACTGCTTCGGCGAGTGACCGTGGATGAGCGGAGGAGATGCCAAAAACACCCAACCAAGATCCGAGAGCAAGGCATCGCCCACTGTCATGAGGGTTGTGTAAGCAGCAGCTCATCTCATTCAAAGCTAAGGTCCTGGGGTGTGGTGAATGGTGTAGTCTATCGAACCTCGATCCAATGTATCAAGATGATATAAGACTGGCCTGAAGCGCCCCAAGAGCGTCTAATGAGGGATCAATATTGACACCAATCTGGCGTTGACGCCCGGAGACAAGGCGCTTGGAAAGCCGCTGTCCGTAGACCTCATCCAACCCCCGTACGCTGACCTGATCGTCTCCCGTGCTCGTGCGACAAACGACATCTGCATCCTCCGTTCCCATCATACGTTCGACACGGCCTCCCCTACTTGCCGCGAACCAACCACGAAAGCACCGCCGATCGCACTGCGACGGCAACCGATACGGCCAGAAGTGAGATCGGTGGGAGCCTGGCCATGCAGATGCAGGTGCGATATTCTTGGCGGCTGCTGATCCATCTTGATCGTACCGATCGGGGTCTGTTCCGGCAGCCCTCAAACGCTCTCGAATTTGGTATGCCTAAGCGGTCAATTAGCTCGGGGATGCAGGACTATGATGAGGGAGGGCACAGGAAGGCATACAAGGACGAGACGCGAGACGTCTGTGGCGACGGCGGTGGCAGTGTCTTCGCCAAAACCAGTTTCCATGAAGCAATGCACAATCTCCCACTTGCGGATCTCGGAGAGGAGGCGCCTGCCGTCGGGAAGGCGATCGAATTTCACCTCTAGGCCAATGTCGTATCGGGCAAGGACCTGACTCTGCCACATCCTAAGCTTTCTCGATAACGTTTTCTCGGTCGGGAAAGAGTCGATCAGGATTCTTAAGGCCATCTTGGTTCGGTGCGGCTTCGCTGAGCTTGAGCTTGAGCTTGAGGAGATTGAGCGTAAATCAAGGGATGAAATAGTACTGGTTGGCTCGCAGATTAACAACTGCCTGAAAAGAGGCAAGTCAAGGGCCCTGACCTGTTCATGGCGGAAGGTACGGTTTCAAGCGGGCGTCGACGAGGAGGTGGTTTGGGGACCTTCCCAGGACGGTGAGGTGAGATCGAGGGAAAGAAAGGAAAATGGGTCAACACAGATCCGTCGCGAGATGGACTAAGGCTGCTGCTGGCGACAGAGGGCGTTTATTCATGTTGCCTCAGGCCTAAGGCACCCACGTGCCTCGCGCCTTCGCTGTTTACTACTCCAGAATTTGATCAACATTCAAATCTTCAGTCGCCCTCCAAGGCGAAAACCTGGCGATTCTCTCCCGGTCACGATCTTCTCTCGCCCCGAGTCGACCTTCCCACCGATTCGAGCACACGTCAGGTGTCTGCGCCCACGTTTCTCTTCCCCCAACCGACGCGACACGACAAACCAGCCGTCGCTGCGACACCCCTCATCCTGGACGCTTGAACAATGCCTTGAAGCTTGCAAGAAGCTTCAGCTATCCCCTCCCACCACGCCAACTCCATCGGGAGCCCCTCGAGTGCCGGTGCATTCTTTCACATCACATGGTCACACCTCACTCGTCTTCTCTCGACAAAACACACCCCTGCAATATGGAGCGACGAAACCACGATTCAAAGCCCAGCGTCTGCCACGCAAACCGACCTCGGGCCCCAGGGTACGCGTTCTCTTTTGTCCTCAAGCGGAAGGGCCCTGTAGACTCTGAGAAATATTCTGACCTTCTCCAATTGCTCCTTTGAGCCCGAGCCGCCGGGACGTCCAGCCACCCCCGACCAAGTTTATTCTCACTCAATTCTGCCCCCCGACCTGTCCGTCATTGTTCCTTCTAGGCTGTCTCCGAATCTATCTAGCCCGGGTCCTACCGTTGACGATGGCCAAGCCACCACACGCCCAGGAGAAGCCCGAACACATGCGGTCCGCAGAGATGTCCCAAAGACTTCAGACCCGGGCCACGCCCAAGAAGCTCCTGCCTGTCATGACGGGCAAGCCACTACGGCCCCGGGTGACGCCCAGGCGACTCGAGACACGGCCGACGCCGACAGTGATGTCCAGCACACCGTTCAAAGAATATTACAACACCGAATTGAACAAGATCAAGTTCAGCTACTCGTCCAGTCTAGTGGGGAGACGGATGGATCAACGACGACCCGACTTGGGAGTATGAAGACGACCTCTAGGAGACTTGTCGTGATAAGGTAATCCAGAATTGACGGCCCAGCGGCCGAAACAACAGGACCAGACGTTTCACCTACATTCGACCGACGGGCCCTTCGTCGTGAGCAAGATCCCGCGAGAAAGACAGGTTCACAAAGGCGTCGGTGGAGACAGAGGCAAGGCGAGTGGAAGAGGGGATACGGAGGCCTACTAGCTTGTCGACAGGGTAGGGTATGACAAGCCACGTGGACGGCGGACGACCGCCTTTCAGCTGCGATGGTCGACATTTGGAAGGCGGCTTGCCAGTCCGGCATGATCTGAAACGATCCCCGCTAAATGAGACCATGGGTTGAGTGCTGTTGGGGCGGGACGAGAGTTGCCTAGATGCTCCATTGAGGCTTTGCTTGCAATGGAGGACGTGGGCTCGATCGAGCTCATTGTCTGGGGCAGCCGGGGTCTCCTTCCTGCTCCTGGCTGTGAACTCCTTTTTCCGGGCGTGAGGAAATGTGGAAGATCTTGGCTGACAATGCTGCCATTCCTGGTCTGACGCGGATGGTAGTTAGTTTTGTCCATCGTACGGGATTTTGGGCCTTGCGAGGGCAATGGTCAGCGCGGGAAATCAATGCTGCAATGGGTTGAGTTTGCAAGGATTCATATGTCTCTCGGCCATCGGCTAAAACGCAATTCCAACGTGGATCTTAAACACATGCCGCGAGTGTTTCTGTCAATGTTTCTGCGAATGTTTCCGCAAATGTTTCGGCGAATGTCTCTCATCGTTGAAGTCAACAACGTCGCCTTCATGCCTGTGGTACCGGGGCCCCGTCCGCCGTGAACTTGTGCTTTGACGTCTCCTTTTTGCCACGGTCATTCCCTGCCTCGAGCTGCGTGACGGCCTACACCTTCCATCCGCTTTCGTAGAGCGTGGGTTGTGGTTTGATCCCGGCCTCGAGGCCGTCCCGGGCGAGGGACTTGTTGCTTAAATCATTGACTGGCCAGCCAAACTCTTGCAATCTGTCCCCGACGACGTCAAGTTCTCAGCCTACCTCTTCCAAAAGGGTAGGACGGGTTACTGAGCTGTCGCTGACCTGCGACGGGCTGAGGATCAGCGGTCAGCTGGGGCGAAGTGAAATAGAGACTGTAAGTGGGATGGGGGCAGTAAGTGTCTTGGAGACTGTAAGTGCACTACAGGCAACAAGTGGGCTGGAGGCAGTAAGTGAGCTGGAGGTGGAAAGTGAACTGGAGGCAGTAGATGTGCTGGAAGTGGGATAGGGGAAGCAGGTGAGCTAGAGGTAGTAAGTGTGCTAGAGGCAGGAAGTGTGCTGGAGTGTCCTGGAGATAGTAAGTGTCCTGGAGACAACAAGTGTAAGTGTGCTGGAGGCAACAAGTATGCTAGAGAGCAAGCGGTCCAGAAGCAGTAAGTGAAATGGAAGCAGAGGGAGCTAGTCTTCTTTATTCTCAGCTACGTAAGGTGTTTCCCATTATGCGGATGTTTCCCAACCAGCATTGGCGATCTCCATCCTCCCAAGTCCCGTTCACATATGACACGTCTTCCTGTTCTTCTTCTTGCTGCTCTTGTGGCACTAAGGCGTGCACCGTTCTCCTTGTGCAAGGGACGTTTTGCACTTGCATCCGTTGCCGCATTTTACGCAGGCACAACTCAACTCCCGACGAAGGTCGCTCGTGAGGCGGTCAAATTCGGCCTCGCCACTGCCCGGGCCAAGGCAAAGTTGCTTCAGAGAGTCCCAACCTGCCAGCAGTTGCATCGGTACCGACTCGTTGGTCACGCGGATGTTGCTCGTAATCCAGAGAATCTTCTTAGCCATCTCCAGAAGACGATCGGAATCCATCAGCATCCCTCCAGCCATGTATGAGTCGGCGAGCGTAAGAACAGCGTGGGGAAGGATTTCCCCGGGCGGCATCAGGAGAACATCGCCAGGCTCGAGAACAACCATTCTCACAGCGTCTGGGACCCAGGCTGCTCCGGCCTCGACAAAAGCGTCAAGGGATTTCTGGTCTCGGCTCTCCGGGAAGATGCAAAGCTTCAGGATAGACATGGTCCTCACCCAGGTCCTATCTGGAGAGTCCACATGGAAGCCTGTGATGGATCCTTTTTGCCCAAAAAGGGTAAAATCGAGGGTATCAACCAAGTTGGTGTTGCGACCGGGTTCAATGTACTTCCTCTTTCCCGCGGAGTCACTGGATGTTCGAGACACAATGGCTGGCAGAATGCTGAAATGACGTTGCTGGATAAATTCGGGTGCTGCGGAGCCGTAATCCACAGTTCGGAGGCTCAGGATGTTGAGTGGTAGCCGTGCGGGGTTCTCAAAGGCTGACCCGCTCCTGAGACGGGGGATGACATCCTCAACCTTCATCGTTCTCACGGGAGTCGAGTCCGAGTCGTCTTGGGATGCCATGTCCTGGACGTCGACCATTCCATGTCCGTGATGGTCGGATAGCTTCGCGAGGAATCCCTCGATGGACTCGGCACTCTTCGCAACGGATTCGCGGATGATGATGGGCTTCCGCAGAGGTACCTTCTCCTCCACCAAGCAAGCCATTTCCGCAGGCGTCGCACACCATACGTCGACATTGCCGTTATCGGCGGTTGATCTGCTGCGTGGGTCTGCGGCCCGCGCGAATGGTAGGCTCTCCGTGTCCGGGATGATACGAAGGATCAGGTCGAGGCTCTGGTACCAGCGAGTCCCCTCCCGTGCCTTTTCTAATGCTCCCCGAAGCTGAGTCATGGTCTCGCGGACTAGGGCGGCGTGGCGTTCGAACGGTGTCTCGGGGGAGAAAGTGCCGGGGGGGTTGGTGGCACTACCGTCGGGAAGCACAAGTGCAACGAAGGTCACGTCTTCGTCATGCTCGAGCCGATGGGTCGACACGTGGCTCTTCAGGACGACTTTGCCACAGTCATTGCACCGATGATGAGGGATTGCGTAATGCTTCTTGAAACGCCTCGGCTCGAGCTTTCTGTCACATCCGAGCTGGCAGTGAGACGTCTTTGGTGGCTCGTCAGATCCGTTTGGGCGCCTTTGGGATGGCTTTGACAGATCGATCTCAGTGCCACGGTTGCCGCATTTTTGGCATGGTCGTCGGCCCGTTTGCCGCAGAACACCTAGTTGCAGCATTGGAGATACCAAAGACGCCGGTGCTTAATGTAAGAATTAGGGGAGTATCTTCCACCGCAGCAGCACGCGTGGATTCCCAGCGCCATTGCGAAACCGCGAGGGAGGTGCGGCGGAGTTGGCGACACGAAGGGCGACACGAAGTAAAGAGATTTTTCGCAGCCGGAGCGTAAAAGCCAGCAGTCAGTCGGTGTGGTGGTCGTACAAGAAGGTGGTTGGCGGAGGAATGGTCTCGCATACAACTATCCGCGTCGCGTGGTAAGGTGAGGTGCCTGAGGCAGAGTGAAGCAAGTAGGGGCATAGTGGCTCTAGCGCAGCATCTTGATTGCTGTGGGCAGATGGCGGTGGCAGGACGGGGGCTTTAACTGACCGAGTTTCACCGAGCTCCAGTTCCCAATAGACGTGTCAAAGACATGTAGAGAAAGGCCAAGAGGAACGCGAGGTCATACAAGGCCAAGACGTGTCCAGAGTCGACAAACTCCAAGGCCAGCAGGATACGCAGCGGAGAAGTGGTCAGCAGGTCTTCTGCCTGAACTAACTTTGTTCACTACGTCCGTTCCTTAGTGTCACAGGCCAAAAGAGTAAGAGGCGTAGTCCTAGGGCCAGGGAACTAGAGCCCACCCAGAGGAGACCTAGAGGTCCCTTAGGAGTCTATATATAGGGGCCTTCCCCCCTCCCTTAAAGTAAAACCTAGAGATAAATCTAATTATCTATAGAAACCTATCTTTTTAAAGTTATATACTAAACCTTCTTTTATTAACTCTTTTACTTTATACTAATAACTTTTAACATTCAATTATGTATTTTATTATTTTAACTATTATTAAAAATAAAATCATAATTCTTTACATAAATTAATTATATCTTTTATATATTTTAGTTAGTAATAATTATAAGAATGGAT